>CM057350.1:283198561-283447424 GCA_030015575.1 Agapanthus africanus
TTCCTGTAATTTATTACGGGATCAGTTTAGGGGGGTTGCCGGTTTGTTTTTCCGTTTCGGCCATATTTCTTTGTATCTTTCCTTGGCTGAAAGTTGGTGGAGGAGGGCTAATTTGCAAATGTGCAAATTGGCAATTTGGATGGTTGTTTTTGCAAGATGTAGTGTTATGATGATTGCACCATACCTTGACTTTCTTGACTTCATGATTGCTTGACTTTGTGATGAGATGATTGGTTGGTGGAGTGTTGCTTTTTCGTTGATGATCATTTCTTTCATCATGATACCCCTTTTCTCTCTCTTTGATGATTGACTCACTCACACACTTCATTCATACACTCTCCTCTCATTCCTTGCTAGTGAGATGGCCGGCCAAAGAGAGGGAGGGGCTGCCCATTTTTTGTGTGGGGATTTTTGGTTCTCTTGTGCTTGCAAAAATCCCCAATTTCATCTCCAAAAATTCAGCATCTCATTCCTCCACCTTATGGCAACTCCTTTAAACCCCATTGAGACAACAGAGCACTACACTTCATCTACAGCAACCCTTGGGCACGTCGACTCGCCAACTTCGTGCCCGAGTTGCCTCGGTCTAGAGGTGGGAGCCCGTAAAAGAAACCGGCGATGTAGTGCCCTTCCGGCGAGGAGGTGAAGACCGGAGATTCCGCGGGAGATCGGGACGACGACGAGAAGACCGAAGGACACGGATCGCTCGGTATATCTCTCTACCCCGTTCTTTAGTTAGCTAGGATTAGATTAATGGCCCGATCCGGGAATTTTGTGCGCGGTGGTGCCGGTTCAAAGTTTAAAGTAAATCATCGTTTCCGCATTTTGGCCTCGGATTGACGGCCGGGGCGCCGCCGTGCACTTACATGGTATCAGAGCCACGCCATTAACCTAGTCTAGCTTGGTCTAATATGTTTACATCTTCGATCGAACAAAATTCCAAAAACCACGATTTCAATGCATCAGTTCTCTGTCGAATTTTTTTTGGCTCCAAAATTTTTTCAGGTTGTTGCAGAATACTGTGCAGGGAATTCTAAGCACTCTGTGAAAATTTGGTCGCGTGATCTCACCATACCACCGAGGAACCGCGGCCAAACCCATGCTTGGGCCGCGGTTCCGCCGCCACTTTTACAGTTCAGTGAACCAAATTTTTACAGAAAGCTCCTGTGTAGTAAATAAGGTTTTTGGAACATTCTGTTTGGGTCCAGATTTTCTTTAAGTGCTACAGTAGTGCTTGGGGGCCCACTTGGGTAAATTTGATCGATCGAAAATTTTAAACACATTAGTTCACAGTATTTACATTATATCTGCGACCGTGAATGTCACTTGATCGGTAAATCCTGTCTAACTGCTATAGCCCGGTTAGACGGATTTGCGAACGTGACATTCACGTTGATGTTCTGTGATTGTGCTGTGATGTTGCGGATTGGTCGTGGGGATAGCCTGGGTGCAATGTTAGTACAATTTTTGTTGTATTATGTATATTTGATATTGCAGGGCGAGCGTCCGACATGTGGACTGCCGTCACTGCCTGTCTGTATATTATTCTTTAGGGGCACGACCGGGGTGAGGTCGATGTACCCGCTGTATGTATATTTTACTTTCTGTACTAGGATTACCCCAACGAGGAGTGCACGGATAGCCGGGTTCTAGAGGGCAACGGGCCCGTATCTCATGGCGTTGAGACGGAGGGGGCCTCACTCTAGAATTGGCGGGCTATTCGCCGCACTCGTAGGGGGTACAGGTTGACCCAGGAGGGGTGCCCAAGTTACCGGATTCCGTGAAGTGCTGGGTGGTCCATTCACGTTGCTGAAGGGGGCTGCCTCGCTTCAGGTTTTGGCGGGTAACTTGCCGCGCCCGTAGGGGTCTAGGATTTCATTGCACAGGCTATCCACACGACCAGGGGAACGTCGGGTTTCAGTAGCGGCTCTGTGAAACCCGGGGATCCCAGATATCTGTATTGTTCTGTGATGCTGTACATTTCTGTGATGCTGCATTTTATCACGTCTTGAGCGAAATATTATATATTGATATATATACTAGTAGATGTTGTATATGTTTTGCATCCGCGTTAGTCCAGTCCCTGCTCTGTCGTTAGTTAACTAACCTAACAGGTAATGACGGGACCCAGTGGCGAATGCGGATGGCATATACGTACGTCATTATTTTCGTTCTTTATTGGTGTGATCAATTGATGGGACCGCGTTGATTTGGATCATTGCAAACCAAACAAACCTATTTGATGTTGTTGGAACAATTTTTCAAAAAGCTGTTATTGCAAGGACGTTCTCTTTTGTTTTGCATCGTGGTATTCAGTTGGAATATCCTGCTCCTCAGTCGACGAGGCAAGGGCCGAGATCCCTTCACCGGGAGTGACCCCTTGGACAGAAGTTTGCGTCAGGGCAATAACTTCACTATAGTCGTTTACTTTTGCTTTGCATCGTGGTATTCAGTTGGAATATCCTGCACCTCATTCTACGGGGAAAGAGCCGAGATCCCTTCACCGGGAGTGACCTCTTTAGCAAAGGCTTTCGTCACTATATTTTTATAAAAGCTATCCAGTTCTTTCAACGATATCAAGTTCATTACGTTAAAGGTCTTTCGCCGGAAACCATTCGTAGCCCTCCGTCGTTTCAGACGGGTAGCACGTAGTATTCATGCTATGTTTGTTGGCCTTCGTCAAGGCATAGTGTATGGTAGCTGCTTGTTGCCTTTCTGCAGCATAGATAGATGCGTTGGTTTGGGACAGTCGCACTACTATTTTGGCCAAAGTCAAGGGTATGTACGGGTGGGTTCAAATCAACCTGGAGAATGACGGGTAGAACTTGACATGTGACTTATGATTTGTTGGCCTTCGTTAATGTCATAAGAGCATGGGGCAAAAATCACATCGGGAGTTTCTAAAGAAACTGAAACTTGCCAGATATGTGCATACCTTCTGGAGTGTGATAACGTGAGCGAAGTCCGTCACGTTATCATGCGATGATAGTTGGATCCCGATTCCCACTGATGAGTTGGTTTACTCTTCGGGTGATCCCGGCTAATTCTTCTTTCAGGTTTGGAGGAGAATTTGACGGTACAGTGGGAGGTTTCCTGATTAGATAAATTGGTAACCATTCTGATCTAGGATGGAGTGCACGCTGAGTGTTTCTTTTCTCTCTTTTTTTGGCAGCGACCATGACCCGACCCTAGACTATGACTCAGTGGCCAAGTTGACCGAACCTTCTTAAACACTGGCTTTTTAGATTGTCAGAGTTGCAAAGCTCATTGCCACTCCTACTTTTACCCTTTTCTCCAGGACACCCCGTATTACTACGAACGTCCACTTCCATTGGACAAAACCATCGTATGGTTATATACGAACTCGAAAGAATTTATTCGAGAATGGTTTCCGGTTCTGGAGAAAACGAATAGGACTATTCAGTTGTCTTTTCCTTTTACCTTCTCTCAGGTTGTGAGTACCCCTTAGATTAGGGGATAGTACACCTATTACGCAAATTGGATAGTCTTCTTCCAAACCGTAGGCAGGTGTCGACCGGTAGGGAATGAAGAAAACCAATTAGTCTAACGATGGTGTACAGAAGGTATTATGTAAAGACAAAGAAAGGGATTAGAAGGAGGGCAAAGTAAATTGCGACTGCTATTCACGACCAAACCAGGTATTTCATTACCACTCCCACTTCACCTTTGTATTTCTCCAGAACACTCCGTATCACTACGAAGATCCACAGTTTATTGGATATTCCATCGTATGGTTATATACAAACTCGAAAGGAACTTATTCCAGTTCGGGGATGGATTCTGGTTCAGGAGAAATAGGAATAAGGTTTATTCGGTTGTCTTTTATCCTCACCTTCTCTCGCATTGCGAGTGCTCCTAGGACTAGGACAGTATACCCATTATGCTTATTGGATAGTCTTCTTCCAAACCATAGGCTGGTGCCGAACGGTAGGGAAGGAAGAAAACCATTTGGCCTAAAGGGGTGTACAGAAGGTAATGACTAAAGACATATGAAGGGATTTGGAGAGATGGCAAAGAAATATACGGTTACATGTGTGAATCTGATAATGGAAGAGACATTACTAGGAATACCCGGATACCCCATCGAAACATTTCAATGTTTCAGTTTCACTGTGTACTGTTAAAAGAAAACTGATTTCCCAATTAGAAACTTGCTCCAGGGTATGTATTCACCAGGTATGATTCTTACATCTATATGGTTTTACAGATGATGAGTGGGAGTGAGTTATTGGGAATTAGGTGATTATCCTCATTATATCGGAATTCGTTGTAATTGGTGATATTTAAGGAAATCGCCTGGGCTATTTGCCGGTCGGCAAATATTTGGTTTTGAATATCCGTTGTTATGCACCAATTTCAAATTGATATATCTGTACGTCTATTTTCATAGAGTGAGATATACCCTTTTGAAATTATGTCTATGACATTTACATATATCAGTGGATGGTTAGGTAAGGAGCATTAAACAGCGGTGTAATTCTTCATAACCATAGTTCAGTTTTCAACCTACGACACACAGGGATTGAGTTATTAGACTCAAGGGACTTATACAGAGTATTGTATATTGTCCAGCGTCCATGAGGACAAAGGGGTTGGTTCTCGTACTATATTCGGTTTACTTATGACTTCTCTAGTTTTTAGACAGGTGTTTCGTAGAAATACAGGGTTCAAGTTTTGAGAAGTTATAGGTATGTGGATAAAGCAGAGAACCAGGTGTTGCAAGTATCGGGATTCTTCAAGGTGATCGAAGATGTAGATACTTGTGTATGGTATTCAGTTGACAGTAATGATTAAGAGAACTTGCTTCTCTTTCAGGTTACTCATAATTGGAAGCATTCCTAAGTTGAGTAACGCTGATTGGCCTCCTTCCATTTAGTTGACATGCACTGAAGACAGATGCATGATTTGAATCTGGTTCAATTAAATCAGTGCCTCTGGTCTTATATTGGATATCGAACAGTTCGTATCTTAACGATGTTAAGGTACGGGGAGTTGTCCAGCTTATGCTTAAAACCAGACTCTGGATAACTCAAGGCACGTTTATGTAATGGCTGTTTGTGGGTTGACCCAGGCTATGACGAGGGTTGACTCTCTACCATCTGGAAGATCAATAGTGATATTGTTCTTGACTCGCCACAGTTTTAACAAAAATGGATTTTTTCAGAAAAACAGTAGCGGGAGTATGGTAGAACTGGAAGTGATTCCAGAACCGCAAACGATTACTGAAAGTTTGATAAGAACCTAAAGATTCAATCTGGTTTGACATTCCATTGGCCACTCCGCAGATACGGTGGGTAACCTCAGGCACCCGAGAGGTACTCCGGTAGCCTCAAGGACGGTGACATGGAGGTTCTTGTTTACCCAGACTTGCCATTGCTGTTGTTCCAGGCTGCGAGACCCGGCAGGAGGATGAGTATAGCATCGTTCTAAACTAGCTTTAGAAGTGTACGTCTATATGACTCTGCTAGAGGGTTGTCGTAGTCAGTGGGAGCAGCGGAAGCATTAGTGGACATGTGTCTTATGTCTATTTATAGACTAAAGCAGATATAGCGGAGATAGATCATCTATTTCTGATGTGATAGTCATAGGTTTGACTTCATCAGAATAGGGGATGAATCTGTTAAGAAGGTAGTAGGGTGTGATGTCCTGGTATTTGGATGACATACACAAAGTAGGAAGTGAAATTCCTATACTACAATCGGTTATACTTTGGTTGTCACACAGTGGTTTCTCCACATGGGACTTGGATATAATATCAAGACATTCTGGTTACTGGATCTATGGTTTTTGATCTGGATTTGGGTAGTTTCCCAATCAGGGTACTTAAACAGCATTCTGAAGGTGTTTTAGAATGGACGACTCCAAGCATGGTAGTGTACCTGCAGGTGATGGAGTCACCCTCTCTAAAGGTGTCTTACAGACTAAAGTGGAGAGGGATGTGCATGATTGGCAGATCACTTGCTTAGGCAATTGAGTCAATCATGAGATGTCAAGTACCACACAAGATGTTGTTTTTGCAGTAGATGCAAGAAGTTGACATTAATCCAATCCTGGAGAAACAATCGGAAGCAGTTTTAGAACATAAGTGGATGTTCTAGGGATATGATAACGACAGCCTCATTCGGGAGACAGTTATCATTCCAGGCTTCCAAGGTGACCTGGATGACAGAGAGGTTGTCAGAGTTATAATTTTCCTTCTGACGAGGGGCAGTATTTTGGACAGGTGGTTAAAGGGGATACTGAGGGAGGCATGGCGCAGGATACTGATTGAGTTCAGTTGACGATACAGTCTAAAATGTTTGGATTTGGAGTTCATTTATGAGCTAGGTCCCATCAGACATCCAGACACATTCTAAGACAGGTATTGCTCATTTCGGGAGATGGCTTTCTCCGCGAACTTGAGATATAGAGAGACATAGAAAGAAACATCAAAGCGGATCCACTCACTGAGACTATTCCTCGAACGCAATAGTTTCGCAAACGAGCTTTGTGAGACTGACTAGTAGAGGAGTTGGGTGTTCGGTATCACACGGGCTGTGAGTATGCGACATCGCAATAATTAGCCTTGAGTGCAAGTGGGAGATTGTTGGAGATAGTGCCCTCAGAGTCAATTATTGGATCACAGGCACGTGATTGCAATGATTGAGGGAGGACCTATCCCAGTAGGACAGTCTTACTCAAGATGATAGTATGCTATCTGGTTTATTTTTATCATCGTGTACTGCTTTAGGTGACCTGACAGGTCGCTATTACACGTTGATAGAGCCCCTAGGATTCTTGCTTGACTGCCAGCAGTATGAGGGCGATCATATACGTGGGAGCTGGTAGTCTATAAGCACATCCTTAAAAGGTCTCTAGTCGTGGGAGTTTCGAGACAGGGCATCGATACTCCAGAGTAGACTAGTGTATACAGTCGAGACCCCGACGAGGGGCGGTGGCCGGTCTCACAAGCCACTGGTGTCAGTTGGTTCACCTAAGATGTATACAGGTGCTCATTAGGTTATAAGTACACCGGACAGGACTCGCCGAGAACATGCTAGTTGGTCTTATACCTGACGTCAGATAGCAGTTCTCTGGTGACATGTGTACAGGTTAGTTTATCGACCTGAGGATCGTCATTTGTCTCGTGTGAGTTCCCACTGTACTTTGATTACTACCCTACCACGCTCAAAGGAGACGTGCAAACAGGTTTTAGTTGGGTACAGTCCCGAGCTACATGGAGGCAGTGAGCGGATCTTCAGGGGTTCGTCTTTCCCGGTATTAGGGGTGAGGTCGCGCCGTGTCTAGGAGAGCCATTACACAAAGCCCTCGGCCGAGGCAGGAGATTTACTGGTAGGTATTCCAGTAGTATCTCAGGGTGTTCTGGGCTACACTCCGACACGACTTGTACCGTTTTTGGGGGTCTTACTTTTACCAACCTCCTAGGCCCGCCATGCGATGCTCATAGACGAACGGACCGGACTGTACGGATATTGTCACTGACAGGCTCAGTAGGGTGTTAGGATGAGTTCGCTCATCGACGTCCCTTTTGGTCAATAGCTGGTAGCCCGTTACGTATGGGTAATACCTCTGACGTGCTAGTGGTTAAATCCACAGCCATAGTATTGACGAGTCTTTAGAGTTCCCCACAGACAGTTACTCAAGTTTCGGGCGAAACGCTGTAGAGGCCGTATGGAGATATGGCAGGGTTCGATCAGATACGTGCGGTATTGCACGGATCATAATCGGACGGATAATACTAGCGGGTTTTGGTTTAAGCCGGATCTTAGTATTGTAGAGTGTAGATTTTGTCTCATTGCATTTGTATTCGGTCGGAATACAAATACGGGTATGTATATACAGTAGGGGGGTTTTCCTGTAATTTATTACGGGATCAGTTTATGGGGTTGCCAGTTTGTTTTTCCGTTTCGGTCATATTTCTTTGTATCTTTTCTTGGCTGAAAGTTGGTGGAGGAGGGCTAATTTGCAAATGTGCAAATTGGCAATTTGGAGGGTTGTTTTTGCAAGATGTAGTGTTATGATGATTGCACCATACGTTGACTTTCTTGACTTCATGATTGCTTGACTTTGTGATGAGATGATTGGTTGGTGGAGTGTTGCTTTTTGGTTGATGATCATTTCTTTCATCATGATACCCCTTTTCTCTCTCTTTGATGATTGACTCACTCATACACTTCATTCATACACTCTCCTCTCATTCCTTGCTAGTGAGATGGTCGGCAGAGGGAGGGGCTGCCCATTTTTTGTGTGGGGATTTTTGGTTCTCTTGTGCTTGCAAAAATCCCCAACTTCATGTCCAAAAATTCAACATCTCATTCCTCCACCATATGACAACTCCTTTAAACCCCATTGAGACAACAGAGCACTACACTTCATCTACAGCAACCCTTGGGCACGTCGACTCGCCAACTTCGTGCCCGAGTTGCCTCGGTCCAGAGGTGGGAGCCCGTAAAAGAAGCCGGCGATGTGGTGCCCTTCCGGCGAGGAGGTGAAGACCGGAGATTCCGCGGGAGATCGGGACGACGACGAGAAGACCGAAGGACACGGATCGCTCGGTATATCTCTCTACCCCGTTCTTTAGTTAGCTAGGATTAGATTAATGGCCCGATCCGGGAATTTTGTGCGCGGTGGTGCCGGTTCAAAGTTTAAAGTAAATCACCGTTTCCGCATTTTGGCCTCGGATTGACGGCCGGGGCGCCGCCGTGCACTAACAGATGGAAGCCATTCTAGTCACCACACTTTAGAAGGTAAGCTAAATCTGTAAGTTTCCTTTGTGTTTGAAACTCCCGATATGGTTTTTGCCCCCAAGCTCTTATGACCTTGACGAAGGCCAACAAATCATAAGATGCAAGTCAAGTTCTTCTCGTCGTTATCCTGATTAATTTAGACCCACCCGTGCTCGCTCTTGACGAAGGCCAACAAAGCTGTATGACTGTCCTAAACCAATGCATCTATCTATGATACAAACAAGCAACACACCGCTACCATTCACTATGCCTTGACAAAGGCCAATAAATATAGCATGAATACGATGTGCTACTCATTTGAAACGATAGAGAGCTACGGCTGGTTTTTGGCAAAAACCTTGAACGTAATGAACTTGATATCGTTGAAGGAACGATAGTTTTGAAAAAGGAGTGGTTCAAATTCCGCTTTTTAAACGAGTGTTTTGAAAAGAACCGAGCGGGTTTTCAAAATGTTCCAACAATATCTTTTAGGTTTTTTATCTTGCATTAATGAGGATTAATGCGGTCCTATCAATTAATTTCTATCACACCAGAAAAGAACGAAAATAAAATGTACGCATATGCCATTCGCATTCGCTACGGGGCCCTGTCATGCACCGTTAGGATTTCTTAACTAACGGCAGAGCGGGGGCATGATTAGCACAGATGCAAAACATATACATCTACTAGTATATATATAACCATTCGTCTCAGGCATGATATAAGCAACATCACAGAAAACTAATAAGCAAAAAGGAATGGCGGATAATTTTGGAGCCCCGAGTTTCATTTGTGCCATAAATGAAACTCGACGTTTCCGGTTGTGTGCGTAGCCTGTGCAATGAAGAACCTAGACCCCTATGAGCATGGCCAGTTATCCGCCAATCCCGGAAGCGAGGCAACCCCAATCAACAAAGTGAATGGGCTACCTAGCGTTTCACGGAATCCGGTAACTTGAGCACCCCACCACAGGTCATCCTATACCCCCTACGAGTGCGGCGAGTAGCCCGCCAATTCTAGAGTAAGGCACCCCAGTCTCAACGCCATGAGATGGGGCCCGTTGCCCTCTAGAACCCGGCTACTCGAGCACTCCTCCGCGGGGTAATCCTAGTACAGAAAAAGGAAAAAAATATATACAACGGTAACATCGACCTCAATCCGGTCGTGTCCCAATAAAAGAAAATACAAACGGGCGGAAACAGCTGTCCACATGCCGGACGCTCGCCCCGCAATAATGAATATACAAATGAATCAACACTGTACTACAATCATTACACTATAGGCTATCCACCGTGACAAACTATCCATAACATCAGTGCAACACGGAACATAAACGTGAATAGCATGTTCGTAAACCCGTCTGATTATATATATAGCAATCAGTCGGATTATACCGGCAATAATATTCACGTTATAATCCGCCGTTATTGAATGTCGATCTCCTTCTGCATCGATGTATTTCATTACCTGATGCAAGGTCGAAGGCACGATTTCATTTTCATGAATCCAGAGCCTTTCGAGTAGCATGCTGTAGGACGGGTCAACATCAATCACGAAAACCGTGACGTCCGACCTTAAATCCCTGACGCGTAGTTTCAATCTTATTTTCCCCAGAGCTAAGCTACACCGGGCATCGAAGCCGGAGATCTTCATGTTGGTGTGCACTAGCTTCCGCTCTGGTATGCTGAGGAAGTACAACATTCTTCGAGTCATGATACCCACTGCTGCGCCGGGATCCACCAAAATGCGCAATACCTTCTGGCTGCCGATATACGCTGTGAAGCATAGCGGCCTCATGTGCTTGATTGACGGGATCTTCATGTCCTGCTGAGAGAAGGTGAAGACTTGATCCTCCCGTGCAATCTGGTTGACGTTCTTTTCAGCATGGAGTTTTTGAATGTCCACGACAAATGCCTCTGGATCCTTGAGCGCCTCCGGAAGGGCTGCTCGGGTCTCAGGAGATAACTTGAGTAACTCAAGCATAGAAACTCTGGCTGGGATACAAGCGAGCTGACTCATGATGTCAAACGGACGCGGACGAACATGTGTCGGGCCATTATTCTGACCTTTCTTTGCTGGCATGACTGGGGCTGCAGAGGGCTGAGTTTCAACCTGAACGGCCTGGTGGAAGTAAGACTTTTCGAAGAGCAAATCTTTTTGCAGCGGTTGCTCTGTGGTAGAGGCAAATACCTCCCTGTTTTCCGAATCGGAGGGCGTGAGGAATATCTTCGTTCTTATCTTGGACGACGGACACCACGTGACAAGTTTTTGACTTTCCCTTTTTTGATGCAGACGTCCACCGCTCATCGTCCATTAGACCAGGATGGACCTACATGTGCTCTCTCGTTGGCATCCTCAGGAGGATCGATCCTTTGCTTTTTGCCGGTCGTGGGGTCAGAACTTCCCACTTCCCACTCGACCATTGGGATCGGTCCTTAACAGCTTTTGGAGGGAAGTCACCGAATTGGGCCGACGTAAAGTTCGCCGAGACTTGGCGCTGCTGCTCATCTAATTGTACTACCCTAGCATCTACTAGTGTCTTGATTTTGTTCTGGAGAACGTAGCAATCCCGTGTGGGATGCTGCACGTACATGTGGAAAATGCAATAGTTGGGATCACCCTTGCGGTCAACTTCTTCAGGACGCAAGGCCATGGGTAGCTGCATGAACCCTCCTTTGATCAGCGCGTCTGTCAGGGCTAGAACAACATTAACCTTGAAAGACAGTAGAATGTCTCTTCACGGTTTTGTGCGCGGAGCCGCTTAGGAGACACTTGGTTGTAGACCAGATTGCCGTCCTTCGTAGGGGCTTTACCATTTTCTGTTCGGATCTTGGGGAGGGACATTGATTGCCATTGCTTCTTGGGTCTTCCCACATGTGCTTGCGGTGCCACCCGGCTTACTGTCAATGCGCTACTTAGAGTTTAGGAGGTCTCCCAATTGGATGGCCGTATCCTCCTCAGCTTCAGCCATCTGAATGAGCTCATCCCATGAGCTTGCCTTGTTTGCGTCCAAATATCTCCGGATGTGGTTCGGGAAGTTGTCCCGACACATATCCATGGTGACATTGAACGAGATTTCACCCTTGAACTGTTGGGCGACACCGTGAAACCTATCGATAAAAGTTCAAATCTTCTCGCCGGAGCGATAAGTTTCTCCATTCAAACTCGAATAGGTTTTACGGGCCTTGTTCTCATAGAACCTTTTTAGGAATAGCTGTCGTGTTGTAATCCACGTAAACAGTGTCCCTGGGTTGAGAACCTTCATCCAATCGAAACCTGCGTCTTTGAAGGCCCCAACGATCAAACTGGTAGATATTTTGCTTAGCCGAGCCAGTTCCTTTATAGGATTGGAAGCTAATCGGTTTGTATTTTGACGGATAGAGGATAGCATCCCATTCAGCTGGGTACGGTTTGGCAAACCCACCGGTCATTACCTTCATTTATGTCTGAATCGCTGCCATCATCGCCCGTATTTTGGCGAGCTCGGCTTTGACGGAGGACTCATCATGGTCAGACTGGTTCCCTGAGTCGTGGCGTATTTGCTTGCCTGCATACTCAGGGTTAGATTCTCGCGAGATCCCAATCGGACTTTCCTCAGCATGAACTGGGCTTGGCTGGACGTGGCCGACACTAGGCACCTCCATGTGGAATTGGGGCACTTACGGATTGTTTAGTGGTGGAACGGTTGCGGGACTGGCTCCACAGTTGATTTCACTCTAGACTGGGGTATGCTGTCTCTGCTGGTTCCCCGTCTTGGCAACTCGTACCGAAGGTGGAATGGCAGCGCTTAAGGACGGCACTGAGTGAATTCGGACATTACCCCTATGTTTGATCCTGCCGGCATTTGAAGACCGGCCGCGTTTGGTGATGGTGGAGGGACTCCGGGTAAAGGAACTGCTGGCACTCCCAGCTGCTGCATAGTGAGCTGCATCTGCTGATAAGATTGCATCATCGGCATCATCATCACTTTCATGGCCTCGATGGAGGCGTTCTGTTTTCGGACTTCTTGTCGGGATTTCTGAACTTGGAGCAGCAAATTTGAGATATCAGGAGTGGCTTGATTTCTATTTCCAACGTCATGTCCCGTTGATCATCGGGGTCTGTCCCCGCCATCTGAACTTCTACTTCCCGGGGCTGGTGGGAGCTCACTGTACTGTCTATTGCGTACGCGTACAGTTCACTGTCGATTTGTCGACGAGACATGAAATCATTGGCCCTTTGAGCCAACTGGTCTTTCGTACCAGGGAGGCCGGATCCATAGAAGGTGGGGAATTCCATAGAAGAAATTCCACGTAGTCTCAACTTGCGGAGAGGTTCTTGGCGGTCAACCATGTGCACGGATGCCTAGGCCGACTCGTCGGACCTCTTTGTTCTTCTTTTTCGTTCCCTGTTGGCCGGGGACGAGGTCGAGCCCACGGACAATCGGTCGAAAATGGAGATTCAACCTGGTTGCATTGGCTTGTCCATCGAATCACAGCACGAGAGAACATATAAAGGGCAATGGGGACAACACTGCATGTGGCCCATAGGTATAATTGGGCCATGGCAGTGTACATTGCCGGCAAAAGGTCTTAGACGCTAGACGGACAGTGGTCCGGTCATCGGTGTCAGCTCTTGCGCGTACTTCAGTACTTCCGTGCTTAATGGTTGGAGGCGGCATTGGCTACGTCTGAACTTTTCTCTTCGTTCCGGATGCGAGGAACTCTTTCTCTTTGAGCTGGAAGGAGGATTTCTGCTTGTGTCGGCCGCCTTTTCTTCTGCGTGAGTTTCCTTCATTAGCCGTAATGATAGACATCACGATTTTGGATTTCAGCTTGGGTGGGACGACGTTTCGGCTTGACGGGCCGCAAGTTCATCTTCACGTCTTTTCTGCTTTATCGTGCGGTGAGAGACAATAGAAATCCATTCCTCCGTGGTGGACTTCTTGACAAGTGGGACATGGTGGGGGTCGACGGCGGCTGCCAGTCGATGAGCGACGACACGTGCGGCACGGGCTCGACGCAAGGCAATACGGGACTTCGGCACAGAAGTGGTGTCGGCCGTACCATCAGTCATGGTAATGGCGGCACGCTCGGCCAAGGAACAATCTACAGTTGGTTCAGCTTCAACTCCATCGATGTTTGAGCCGACGGGCATCCAGACTTGGCGCGGGGCTCTGAATCTCTCTCTTCGCCTTTGAACTTTGGCGAGAGTGTTGTTCTTTTCTCTCTCTCTTCGCCAGTTGATGAAGATTTGGAGATGATTCTTGGGGGTGAAGGTGGAGGGAGATGAGGAGGAAGATGATGAGAAAAACAAATGGGGGATGAATGAATGGCTGCCTCTTCTCTCTCTCTTATTTTCACCCCCTCTCTTATTCTCACTCTCTCTCTCTTTCCAATCATTCTCTTTTTAACCCTTTTTCTCTTTTTCTCACAATAATAGACACAACACCAATAAAACAACATAAATGCAACAATATGCAACAAAATGCAACATGACATGGTGCACTAGCCATGGAAAAATGTAGAAACACGGATTTGGCTTAATCGCGATTAGTAGTGCACTAATCGGGTTAAATTTTAAACTGCATATAATTAATTATAAAAAAAATGCCAAATCCAATAACTATATATTTAAATAAATAAATCATTTTAAATCTTCAATTATTTCATAAATATTGGTATATATTTATACCATTTTACGAAAACCCCAATTTCGCAAATCGGGTAGTTTTCGCGAAATATATTATTTTAATATTAATTCCAAAAATAATATTTTATATTTTCTGAAATGTTACAGCGTCGTACTGCGACATCAGCTCTTTCTGAGAAAAGCTTCTCCCTAACAGAGTCGCCATCTTATTTTCGGTGGAAATCGGGGCTTACGCGTTCATTTCCGTTAAACGGTTACAAGCAATTTTCTCTTTTTACATGTAAATGTATGCAAAAAGAAGAAAAAGAATAAAAGAATACAGAGCTTTGTTGATTCGATGTGTCGGTAGGATCCTTCATAAACATGAGGTTCCCTTTAACCGTACGACACGAAAGAAGCGTCGAATAGAACATTTTGATGATTCGAAACTCCGGAGTTTGAAGAACTCTGTAGTTAAGTGTGCTCGAGTTAGGGAAATTCTGGGATGGGTGATCTGCTGGGAAGCAGCCCCTTCTTGAGACCGATTCATTCCAAGGGACAAAACCGTACGGGTTCAGCCAGAGCGGACAATACCGTCTGTGTTTGGAGGTGGATCGTGACATTTTGGGTCTTGGAGTAGTTTTATTTAGATATTTGGAAAAAAGGAGCTATCTTTTTGTGGATTGCTTGAAGAAGAAGATGAGAGAGAGCTCACCCCAAAAGAGATGGAGGCGCAAAATCCTAGGAACTTGAGAGAATAAAATTAGTTATCATTTCTTCATTTGGTGGGGTTTAAATACCCCTTATATGTGCATTTTTTTGCACTTTACTTCTTGGCTTATAAGTTTGGATTTTTGCTCTTTTTACATTTATTTCTACTTCTTTGTGTGCTAAATTTACATATTACATTTCTCTTTCTTTTCTTGCTGGGCATGTCAGCCCCATGCTTGGGCTTGAGTTTGGAGTTGAGCTTTTGGATTTTACTTCGATTTGAGCGTCAGCAGTGGGGTATAATTTTTGACCCCAACATAGTTAAGCAAAACATTATCATTTGTATTAGTCAAGTTTAAACGATATTTTAATCTTGGTATAGGGATCGATATAAGAGAGTCACTTTTAAGATCCGAATCGGCAATCTCGGCCGATAATATCAAATTTTATATCGTTTGATTAAAATAATTTTTAGCAATTAATTTTTTGGTATAAACATTAACTAACTATAAACAATTTGTCAGATTCTTTTGTAATTAATGATGTCCAATGTTGTAATAATAATGTCTTTCTAACCTTATTAACTCAATAACTTATAGTAAGACCATCAAGCCATTAATAAATCAATTAACCCGTTAGTAAACCCACTATTCATTAATAAACTTAATAGGAAAACCCTATTATAAAATGGTGAATACAATATTACTTGGTTTCGAACGTTATCGGTCTCGGAACTCGGACGGTCATTTTGGGATCGGAAGCAGCAATTCCTGATCTGGATCAGTTTAGATTTCAAACAATGATCCTAAGGTTTTAAGGTTTAGTAAATTCTGCGCAAAATAGGATTAGACATTTTAGTTTTGTTATCAGAGAAAATGCACTAACATTTCAAAATGGCCAAATGATACAAAACTTTAGATCAGAGAAAGATAAAGATGGTCGCTCTTACACAAAAAATAATTGTCATTCTTTTTTTCTCTCTATCCTTTTTGTTTCTATGCAAAATTCAATATAGTTTTAAAGAAATCATAGGAAGAAATATGTCACTTCAATTCACATTATAGATCTCCATCATAACACGCTAAACATTATAAATTTAAGCATTTCTTTTCATGTAAAACATGGTGTATCAACTAAGCAAGAGGTTTGGTCATTGCTATTTGTTTAGTGGGTTATATTGGTAGCAAAAATTAACTGGCAAATAGAGATTTGTGTCTAACCGTACACAATTTTTTGTTTGTTTTGACAATAAGCCTTTTACATTTGTCATATGGATCGAGTCAGCCATTGGCTACTTCTTATTCCTTTTCTTTTTAAAATTTTATCATTCGATATCATTAGGAGTCAGTATCCTTAGCAAGCCATAGATTGAATTTTGGATAGAGTAAAATTTCCATTATAGGCAATTTGACTTGTGTCTAAATAATTGAGATCCTATATATCATTTGTGCTCATATTTCATTCCATCTATACTTGTGTATAAAATTATGATAACCACAAAAAAAGGCAAGACTTTGATGAAGGTTATATGCCAAAAATAATTGTTGCTAGCTAAGTTTTTAATCTTATCTGAGTTTTCGTATTGGCGGTAGCTCTTTCGTGTTGCACAACAAACCCATAAGGATTTCCTCTAACCGACTAATTGTTGGAAATTGTAGCTTTGATACCATAATGTTGTGACGGGCAAGGATTACAACTCAGCCCGCTATTTAAATAGGAAGAGGATAGAAAGATAGTAAATTTGGATTTGGACGGGAGAGTGGCTAAATCTCACAGTTTATTGCATATTTCTTGCTTGTTACATTCATGAAGAGACCCCATCAGAGTGCGCACGCGCACGTGTAAACATCAACAAAGACATTTTTCACGGCTCTTAAAAACACTTCTAGAAACTATCCAAGAAAGTTCTCCCCATATTTTTCTCCGAGACTCCATTATTCTAGATTCTTCTTCTACTTTTCACATTAAAACCTGTTGAACAAATAGCAGTTTGCAAATTTAGGTTTACTTTTCAACACTGATTATGTGTTTGCCCAATACTTAGGTAGTTTCATCTGATTAGTTCATTTCATCGTCCACTAGATCATAAATTGCTCATTTGTATAGATTGAATTTTTTTAGCTGAATTGCAGGATATTCTCTTATTTTTGTGTGTATATTGGGGAAACACCCTAGCATTTGGAAACCTGCACCTCTCATTAATTTTAACAGGGGTGAAGTTTCTACATCCACCAGTTTGGTTTCCCAATGGTCTGCTGATGGTTTTCCATTTTTTTGTAAACAACTCATATTTTTAAGACCATCATCAAGGTGTTTTTGGGAAAGAAAATAGCAGCAGAAAAAGATTTTCTAATATATATATATATATATATATATATATATATATATTAAAAATTATGGGTAAAATACAAGTTTAAAAAAAATTCCTTCTGGATGGATAAAAGTAAAGGGGCTTTCTTGCAATTTTGAAGCTTTTAGTTTGCCTGCCATGAACTTATGTTTCCTTTTTTTTTATTGACTTGTACACTAGATTGACACAGGATCTCAAGGGCTTACTCCCACAAGTTCAATTATGGGAACGAAGATCTGCTTGAAAAACTTGAGGAATGGCCTTACATCTTCGAAAGAACTTGTGAAACTCCTCAGCCGGATTTGGGGAGTAGAAGAGCAGAACTCTTATGTCATCTCTCTCTTTTCGGTACTTCGAGTCGAACTTGATCGAGCTCGATCTCAAATCGATCAGCTTATCCAAGAACAAAGATTCCTGGATGAGAAATCATCATCGACGATCAAAGAGCAGGTATTTTTTATTTTTATTTTTTAATTCTAAGTGAATCCAACGACTTTGTATTTCTCATATATAGAGGTTTAGGCGAGCTTTTAAAATAAAATACAAAAATTAGAACTTTTATGTAACAGTCCATACTACTACAAGAAGAAGCTTGTAAGGTCAGCTGCATGAATCATTTTCTTATTTTCTTATATTCTGCTCTATTAAGGTGCGTACTCTAATTAAATTTACAACTAAAAGAACTCTTTGACCATTCATGTAATTAAATTGACAACTAAAAGAACTCTTTGACCATTCATGTTCGTTTATACCTATCCCCAACATTTGTTGCACCAAATTGCATTTTTGTTACTTCTAAATCCATTTTTAGTCGATGCTACCCCTTTTTTTTTATCTCCATGGGAGGTTACCGCATAATTTTAACAAAAATTCTCATATTTTTATTTTATTCTTTCCAGTATTGCCTCTCATCTATTGCAAACTTTAATTTCAGCCACGCGCATTTTTTAGACATGTTTCTTAATTGCCGAACAGATACCGAAATCACTAAAAAACTGTCCAATAATATTCTTATTGTATATCCCAACAACAGGAAAGAATTAAATCCGCCATCCACTCCATCATGGAAGAACTCGAGTCAGAAAAGAAATCAAGAAGACGAGCGGAGAGGCTCAACAAAAAGCTCGGCTTGGAGTTAGCCGACACAAGAGAAACACTATCCAAAGCTGTCAAAGAACTCGAGAGTGAAAAAAGATCAAGAGAAATAATCGAGCACATATGCAACGAAGTAGTTAAAGGGATCGGAGAGGACAAAGCCGAAGTAGAATATATAAAGAGAGAATCTACCAAGATCCGAGAAGAGCTCGAGAAAGAGAGAGAAATGCTTCATATTGCTGATGAGTGGCGCAAGGAGAGAGTTCATATGAAGCTTCTAGAAGCCAAGGTTCAGTTTGAGGAGAAGAATGCTGCGGTTGATCAACTGAGAAATGAGCTCGAAGTGTTTTTAGAGAATAATAGGAAAGCTACTAATTATGAGGAAAGCCAAACTGAAGGAAGAATCTCAGTAGAAAGCGATCATGAGAATAATAGTAAAACTAATTATGAGGAGAACCAAGCTAAAGGAAGAATCTCGGTGGAGAGCGATCTGCACTCGATTGAGCTGAACTTTGAAAGTAACAAAGGCGAAGATATCGAATATTTAGATAAAAGTAGTAGTCTTGTAGAAGAGAAGGATGAAGAGCTTGATGAAGATGTCGAGAGATATGTATCCGTGAAAAAGCTAAGGGAGAACATGTTAGCAGGCACTAAAATTTTTCTGCCGCGAGCTTTGCCAAGTCCGACTAGGCAATGGAATAGAAACCGTGTCAGTGAAGGATCGAAGGTTGCGAAGATAGTAAAAGCGATTAAAGGGGGCACCGGTGCTTCAGTTTTATCGTAGTTGCGGATTCCATTTTGAGAGCAAACTCCTTATTCTTGTGAAATTCTATGTCGATCTCTTCTGTTGGTTTTGATACAAGTTCCTTGTACAAAACTCTTACATCGTGTGTTTATGGTGCATCAACTGAAAATTTGCTTACAGAGGTTTTGCTTTTTGATATTCGAACGGTTGGTAATTTGATTTTTTTTAGAGGAAACGGACCCTGCAGTGGTTTCTCATATAGGCCAATGAGGCCCGCTGGCTATTTTGCAGTTAGGTTTCTGGACCTCATTGGTCCATGTGAGAGGTCACTGCAGAACGGATCCTGTAGGTCCAAACTGCAGTGGCCTTTCACATGGGCCAATAAGGCCTGCTGACTATTTTACAGTTGGGTCTATGGACCCACTGGTCCATATGAGAGGTCACTGTCCCGTTTTCTCATATTTTTATGGATCTTGTTATAAATTTACTGATCTACCGGGTTGTCATTTTTCCACTCCTTTTCTTGATGTAAACGAGAGTGCACCATCTTATCATAAGAATTATATCATTTCTCTACATGAAAGAAATAAATATTTTGTTTATAGTTTGAGGATTTCAGAGATCTTTTATCCCTCGGCCTTGGTAGACTGTTGTTGCTAATTGTAGAAATTGCAGCCGTGCGGCAACCACCAAATTTTGTAGAATTTCATGTGGTTTTGGTTCGTGATAAATTTTGAAGTAAAAGCACTACATATTGTTTTAGTTTAAAAATGTTTTATTTAATCTCTTACATTAAGCTACTTATTTTTCTATAAAAATTATGCTTCTTAATATCCAAGAAATCAACAGCCCTTTTGTCATAGACTAACAACGGCATAACCTTTTAAAGTGTTATCTCATCATAACAATTTCGACTAACAAAAATCGAAACTCCTCCAAATCATCACAATTTTGCTCGCATAAAGCTGTTAGTTGCTGCAAAATGAAAATTGTAGCAGGATGTTTTTTTCTGTTTCCAAAACAAAAAGAAATCAGGGGACTAAATTAGTTGATTTTTCTCTAAATCGGTACTGATGATGCTCGATATCGGTGATCTTCCAGATCATGACACGTGGCAGATGACGTGTCCCAGAGCATGCAAGAGAGGACCTACAGTGGCCGACTAGACCACTCCTATCCCCGTCCTACAAACAAACGCTGGCTCACCTCTGAGCCCTCTGCACAATTGGCCTCCTCAGCCTCCCAGCTCGTCTCCGGGCTACCGCAGAACCAAGATATCTCGGCTTTCCCGCTCGTCCGCGAGCTCTCCCGCCGAGGTCATCTTCCTCGGTCGCATCGACCGACCAACGACACCGCTCACAGACGTAACCGCCATCCCGCGAATCTCGCCATGCACGAGATATCCGCCGGCCACATCCCACGTTCCACGCCATCACGATCCCCCATTAACGAGCCCGTCTCGCCATTAATGGGAGATCCAGCTCATCACGCGGGCGTGACGTCGGGAGCCTAACGGCCGGTGTGATTCTCGCGCCTGCCCTGCCTGCTGCCACCACTATTTAAACCCCTCCTTCAGACGGTTCAAGTAAACCATTTCTACACTACTAAGCCGTTACTCTGCTCGGATTTCCTCTCTAACTTGATCGTCGGAGGGTCCTCGGTGATACAACCACCCCGGGACTTCCTTGCAGGTAGCTCGGCGACAACCAACCTCAAACCCATTGAGATCCACACGCTTCAGGAGCCTGCCTCCAGATCCAATCCCAGCCATCCATCGCCGCCATCAGCAGATAAACGGAAGGTAACATCTTGGCGTGATCCGGGCCGCGTCAGCTGGCGCCGTCTGTGGGAACTCCCTTATTCCACAAAAACAAAAGTTCATCTTCCGATCCCAATCTAATGGCGAGCGATCATCACGACGATCCAAGCACTAGCCGCCGCATCCCCTTCAACGGAGACGCGGACGAACCTCCTCCGCCGAATGCCATCAATGCCTTAGCTGGCCGGATAGACCGACTCGCATCCGTCGTGGAGGCGTTCATCCGCGTCCAAACGGCAGGGCAAGATCCCCAGGTCGTCGCTCCTCCGTCTCGGGACCGGGACCCCTACAGGGGGAGAGAAGACTCCGCACGCGTCGGCACGGCCGATCGTCGCCTTACTGTTTCCAACACCCGCAGGTCCCCTGGGCCGACATATTCAATGACCCAGGGGCACCGCTCTATTTGGCTCTGAGGTCTTACGCCAGAGAGTTTCGCCCCGAGTCTTGTCGCACCCCTGTCCCTTCCGAGACGGTGACAGTCAGTTTGCCTGTTCGCAGTCATGGCCGTCACCCCCTCCCTCGACGGGGTCGTGCACGCGAGACTCTCCATGGCAGCTCAAAAACAACCCCACCGGGGGGCGTAAGGAACCTCACCGAAAGGAACCGAGGCTCGTCAAAAATCATGGGCATGACGGCGGGGGTTCGTCGAGTACCTACGAGACTCAGAACCCCACGCCAGCCGCGGAGGCCGACAGCTGTCCGAGGAAGAAGGCTAGGGAGACCGAGCCGATCACTTTCGACGATGGGGACTTTCACAGCATATCCCTGTCCCGGCTCGGGTCCATCAATACGAGGTGTACAGGATCCTGGTCGACTCGGGAAGCTCGGCAGACATTCTCTTCTACGACTGCTTTCTGCTCATGGGGCTCACCGCGGCAGACCTGAGGCCGACCTCCCACGTCCTTTCAAGATTCACCAACCACTCCATCCCGGTGGAAGGGGTAATCACTCTACAGTTCAACGTCGGGGAGGACGGCCGTACGCAGACCGTGCCGGTGGAATTCATCGTAGCGAGAATTCCATCGGCCTACAACATCCTCCTCGGCCGCCTCACGCTGAACTCTCTCCGGGCCCAGATATCGACGTACCACCTGGCGATGAAGTTCCCTTTCGACCAGGACGGGATAGGTCGGGTCTATGGAGATTAGCGAATTGCAAAGGTTTGCTTTACCGCAACATCTTCATCGGAGAGGCCGGTCGATGATGTCGAAGGTGAGGGTGACATCAGGGGCTCTCTGGACACTCGTAACGAGCAAAAAAAGGTCCGAGGGACCCCGGTGGAGCCTCTGACAGAGGTCCCCCCTCATAGAAGGGGCGACGAAAAACTCATTCAGATCGGGTCATCTCTGACCGGAACTCAGCGAGATGACCTGGTTCATTTCCTCAGAAACAACTCCGATGTGTTTGCCTGGGCGCCTGCTGACATGTCTGGGATCGACTCTAAAGTTATATCTCACAAGCTCGGGGTAGATCCTATGGCCCGACCCGTCAGACAGAAAAAGCGAAGCTTCGCCCTGGTCAAACAGAAGGCTATCGAGGACGAGGTAGATCGGCTCCTCGCCGCCAACTTCATTCGGAATGTGCCCTATTCGGAGTGGCTAGCGAACATAGTCCTGGTCAAGAAGTCAAGCGGGAAGTGGCGCATGTGCGTCGACTTCACCGACCTCAACAAGGCCTGCCCCAAAGACAACTATCCACTACCTCGGATAGATCAGCTCGTCGATAGCTTGGCAAGACACGAGCTATTGAGCTTCATGGATGCCTTCTCTGTTGATAATCAGATCCGTATGAATCCGGCAGACGAAGATCTCACCGCATTCATAACGGATCGGGAGGTATACTGCTACAAGGTGATGCCCTTCGACCTCAAGAACGCCGGGGCTACGTACCAGTGGTTGGTCAACCGCATATTCAAGCCACAGATCGGCAGGAACATGGAGGCACTACTAAAATAGGGGGTTGCCCCTACGGATATTGAAATCCGTAGGGGCAGATTTATGTTGGCCCTACGGATTAATCCGTAGGGCTAGAAGGTTGCCCCTACGGGCCAAGACGTTCAAGAATAAAAATATTAATTCTTAATTTGGTGTTTGCTCCTACGGAGCCGCAAACCAAGGACCTACGGACAAATCCGTAGGGGCAACTAAATAGCGATTTAATAAAGGCACAAATCGATCGCCTACGCCCGTTATCTCTTTCTTCCTCTCTCGATCACGCGCGAAACAAAATCCCCAAATCGCCACCGCCGTTCTCGTCGTCGCCACCGCCGTTCAGGTTAGTAAATCTTCAACTAAATTAAAGAAATTTTTGATTATTTAGGGCTAGGGTTCATGGCTGGGGCTGGGGTTGCGGTTGGAGTTGGGGTTCGGCAGGGGTTGCGGTCAGGGTCGGGGTTGGGGTTGGGGTTAGGGTTGGGGTTCGGCTACGGCTGGGGCTGGGGCTGGGGTTAGGGTTTGGCTTAGGGTTGGGGTTGGGGTTTAGCTGGGGCTGGGGTTAGGGTTAGGTTGGGGCGGGGCTGGGCTGGGGCTGGGCTGGGGCTGGGGCTAGGGTAGGTTGGGGTTGGGTATCGATGTATATACATGTATCATATCATGAATGATTCATTCTCATTAAATGTGGTAAAATTAAGTGTATAAAATCATGCCATATAAATAGATTGTGTTCGTGAATGGCGATCTAGTTAGGCGAACCAAAGTGTTAAATTGATGAGAGTTTACCGTAGAGGAAATTACGGCCAGCTCTATGCATTTCACCTTAATGTATCCAGTAATTACTACCATGTATAGAAAAGTTGGTTTAATTTATGAAAAAATGGGGAGACAACATGCATGTATGAATTTCTTTTTGTTCTTTCTTCTTCTTCTTTTTTTTAATTTAAAAACTGAGTAATTGAGTATCAGGCTTTATTTTATTTATTTTATTTATTTTCTTTGAAGAGCGCGCTTTTGTGACAATTATCAGTAGAGTAACATTTTCTATATTTTTATAATCCAATATATTAATTTTATATTACAGTAAATAACTTTCACTATAGCTACATAATAGCATACAAATATATTTTTACACATGCTCGAAGGGTTTGAAGTATTAAATCAAATATAGGTAACATCTGCCAATATGTCATATCCAGACCGCAATCTATTTTTGCCTATTGGCTAATATGAAAATATTGGCCCGCGTATATGACATAATCAAAGTTGTTAAATCTTGATACGGTTTGTGTTTCATTTTTTTATTTATCATATCGTGTATCGTATCTGTTTCATATCGAAAGAAACAAAATTCATATGTTGCTAATCAACTTGTTAATTAGTTACTGTTTTTATAACGTATTTGTCTATATTTGTTGACAGTGGCCTTTCTTTTGGATGAACATGTTTTTTTGATGCATGTTTCAGTCATGTGAATTCATATGTTGCGTATAACGCTTTATGATATCAGTATCCTACATTTGTAGTTTTAATTGTTGATTGTTATAGATGAATACCATTGCAATAATAGTTTTTGGTTGATGAATGCTATTGCAATGTAGGATGATCAGTTCTATCAATTTTGATCTCAATGGTTTAAAATCATGTTACACATACAACACGAATGCACAACAAACGCATAATTAGAGAGCGATTCGAGATGTTCAGGTTAAAACCAATATATAATACTCGATGATAATATGAAACCTTCGTATTCCCATCGATACTCATATATGAAACTAAAAGCGCCACTTAGTCCCCGTCTATCGGTTAACATACGTGCAATGCTCGTCGTGATATAGAACTATACGAAGGTTGTTAAATATCGGACAGTATAGCTCGATACTAACAACCGTCGTATAGTCTACGCGACGAGAAAATTCAATCGTATGGTAACCCATAAATTTGTCCCGTGTGGACAAGTTAAGAATGTATAAAGCAAACGCCTTCATTCACTTGTGTTTTCATCCGTTTCGAGATATTTCGTCGGTACCTTTCCGCTGGTTCTTCGTGTACAAAGATAGATTAGATGTTCATTTCAACGTTATTTCACAGCTTTGAAATGATTATCTATTCTATTACAGTGTACTCGGAGAACAGTGGGGAGGTGCTGCCGAAATTTACTCGAAACGGTTGAAAGCACAAGTGATGGGTGTTCGCTCTATACATTCTTAATGGGATAGAAGCCTACCCCCGACAGCCGGAACACACACATACAACAAGAATACACAACAAACACATAATTAGAGAGCGATTCGAGATGTTCGGGTTAAAACCACTATCTGATAATATGAAACCTTCGTATTCCCATCGATACTCATATATGAAACTAAAAGCGCCACTTAGTCCCCGTCTATCGGTTAACACACGTGCGATGCTCGTCGTGACATAGAACTATACGAAGGTTGTTAAATATCGGACAGTATAGCTCGATACTAACAACCGTCGTATAGTCTACGCGACGAGAAAATTCAATCGTATGGTAACCCATAGATTTGTCCCGTGTGGACAAGTTAAGAATGTATAAAGCAAACGCCTTCATTCACTTGTGTTTTCATCCGTTTCGAGATATTTCGTCGGTACCTTTCCGCTGGTTCTCCGTGTACAAAGATAGATTAGATGTTCATTTTGTAAGTGCACGGCGGCGCCCCGGCCGTCAATCCGACGCCGGAATGCGGAAGCGGTGATAAACTTAAATTTTTGCGGACTTTGCAAACCGGCACCACCGCGCACTAAACTCCGGATCGTAACCATTAAACTAGTCTAGCTAACTAACAAGAGGGGAAGAGATGTACCGACTGATCCTAGTCCTCCGGTCTTCATCTCCACTCCGATCTCCTCGCGGGATCTCCGTCTGTCTCCTCCTCGTCGGAAAAGGGCACCACATCGCCTGTAGCTTTTACGGGCTCCCACCTCAATACCGAGGCAACTCGGGCGCGAAGCTGGCGAATCGACGCGTCCAAGATTTGCTGTAGGAAGTGTAGTGTAGAATACGCTTTGTCTCAATGGGGTTTATAGTTGCCTTGATGGAGGAATGGTCTAAAGAAAATTGGTGCTTTCAATTTTCTAGCAAATGGAATGAGATGGATGATTAAATTCTTTCACCAAAATGAGAACTCTCATTTTTTTCTCCTCTCCCAAAATGATGGCCGGCCATTATACTTGAGGAATTGTGGTGGAGGGTGAAACAAAAACAAGAGGGAGGTGAGTGTAGGAGAATGGAAGTGGTGACTCTAAACAAACATACACCATGCTTCAACTTTAATCAAACCATACCCTTTCCAATCACATTAAAGCAAGCATGGAGGATAGATATGAAAGCTATCATAATCATCACAATTGCATAAAACCCCTCCACAAAGTGTTATTTGCAAAACTGCAAATAACCCCCTCCATCGGAAAAGTCCGGCCGGGAAAGAACAAAGGAAAACCGGCCGGAACGGAATGCAAACTGGCAACTCCATAAAACTGGTCCCGTAATAAATTACAGGAAAACCCCGATACTGTGCATACACACCCGCATCTGTATTCCGTCCGGATACAAATGCAATGAGACAAAATCTACACTGTACTAAACTAGGACCGGCTTAAACCAAAACCGGCTAGTAATATCCGTTCGATCCTGATCCGTGCAATACCGCACGTATCTGATCGAACCCTGCCATAAAACTATACGGCTACTAGTACAAACCGTCCGATCCTGATCCGTGCAATACCGCACGTATCTGATCGGACCCTGCCATATCTCCATACGGCCTCTACAGCGTTTCGCCCGAAACTTGAGTAACTGAAAGTGTGGTGGACTCTAAAGACTCGTCAATACAATGGCTGTGGATTTAACCACTAGCACGTCAGAGGTATAAGCCAATACGTAACGGGCCACCAGCTATTGACCAAAAGGGACGTCGATGAGCGAACTCATCCTGACACCCTACTGAGCCTGTCAGTGACAATATCCGTGCAGTCCGGTCCGTTCGTCTATGAGTATCGCATGGCGGGCCTAGGGGGTTGGTGAAAGTCAGACCCCCAAAAGCGGTACAAGTCGTGTCGGAGTGTAGCCCAGAACACCCTGAGATACTACTGGAATACCTACCAGTAAATCTCCTTGCCTTGGCCAAGGACTTTGTGTAGTGGCTCTCCTAGACACAGCACGACCTCACCCCCAATACCGGGAGAGACGAACCCCTGAAGATACGCTCACTGCCTCCATGTGGCTCGGGACTGTACCCAACTAAAACCTGTTTGCACGACTCCTTTGAGCCGTGGTAGGGTAGTAATCAAAGTACAGTGGGAACTCACACGAGACAAATGACGATCCCCAGGTCGATGAACTAACCTGCACACATGTCACCAGGGAACTGCCATCTGACGTCTGGTATATGACCAACTAGCATGTTCCCGGCGAGTCCTGTCCGGTGTACTCATAACCCAATGAGCACCTGTATACATCTTAGGTGATCCAACTGACACCAGTGGCTTGTGAGACCGGCCACCGCCCCTCGTCGGGGTCTCGACTGTATACACTAGTCTACTAATGGAGTATCGATGCCCAGTCTCGAAACTCCCACGACTAGGGACCTTTTAAGGACATGCTTGTAGACCCCCAGCTCCCACTTATATGATCGCCCTCATACTGCTGGTGGTCAAGCAAGAATCCTAGGGGCTCTATCAACGTGTAATAGCGACGTGTCAGGTCACCTAAAGCAGTACACGATGATAAAGGTAAACCAGATAGCATACTATCATCTCGAGTAAGACTGTCCTACCGGGATAGGTCCTCCCTCAATCATTACAATCACGTACCTGTGACCTAATAATTGACTCTGAGGGCACTATCTCCAACACATTTCAACGTTGTTTTACAGCTTTGAAATGATTATTTATTCTATTACAGTGTACTCGGAAAACAGCGGGGAGGTGCTGCCGAAATTTACTCGAAACGGTTGAAAGCACAAGTGATGGGTGTTCGCTCTATACATTCTTAATGGGATAGAAGCTACCCCCGACAGCCGGAACACACACATACAACAAGAATACACAACAAACGCATAATTAGAGAGCGATTCGAGATGTTCGGGTTAAAACCACTATATGATAATATGAAACCTTCATATTCCCATCGATACTCATATATGAAACTAAAAGCGCCACTTAGTCCCCGTCTATCAGTTAACATACGTGCGATGCCCGTCGTGACATAGAACTATACGAAGGTTGTTAAATATCGGACAGTATAGCTCGATACTAACAACCGTCGTATAGTCTACGCGACGAGAAAATTCAATCGTATGGTAACCCATAGATTTGTCCCGTGTGGACAAGTTAAGAATGTATAAAGCAAACGCCTTCATTCACTTGTGTTTTCATCCGTTTCGAGATATTTCGTCGGTACCTTTCCGCTGGTTTTCCGTATACAAAGATAGATTAGATGTTCATTTCAACGTTGTTTCACAGCTTTGAAATGATTATCTATTCTATTACAGTGTACTCGGAGAACAGCGGGGAGGTGCTGCCGAAATTTACTCGAAACGGTTGAAAACACAAGTGATGGGTGTTCGCTCTATACATTCTTAATGGGTTAGAAGCCTACCCCCGACAGCCGGAACACACACATACAACAAGAATACACAACAAACGCATAATTAGAGAGCGATTCGAGATGTTCGGGTTAAAACCACTATATGATAATATGAAACCTTCATATTCTCATCGATACTCATATATGAAACTAAAAGCGCCACTTAGTCCCCGTCTATCGGTTAATATACGTGCGATAATTTATTCTTTTCATCGACAAACGCACACACAAAGCATATACACGGATTTTCTCCTTTGTCAGTAACTATCCCGTTCTTATATTTCTCAATATAGTCAGCATAACCTACAATTTATATGTTATACAGTCTAACATGGCCCATGAGTACGTCAGAGTTAAGGACTGGATGTTTGTGGATTGGAAACAACGTATGCAACCTAAGTTTGTCGCTGGAGTTGCTGCTTTCCTTGAATTTGCACGCGCACATAATAAGATCATAATAGAGAAGATTCTCTGTCCGTGCGATAGATGTGGCAATAAGTACTGGAAGAAGGTAGAATTGGCAGAGCTTCA
Organism: Agapanthus africanus; assembly: GCA_030015575.1. NCBI lineage: Eukaryota > Viridiplantae > Streptophyta > Magnoliopsida > Asparagales > Amaryllidaceae > Agapanthus > Agapanthus africanus. The sequence goes on from CM057350.1 coordinate 283,227,718, forward strand.
TATTGTAAAACATGTGTTTACTAGACTTTATACAACTTGGAAATATCACGGAGAAGGAGAAGAATGCAATACTGCGGCAGAAGAAGTTGAACACGATAATGCGGCAGGAAAAGAAGAAGAATTCGGTAATGCGGCAGAAGGAGAAGGCGGTAATTTATTTCCATCAGAAGAAATGGAGGATATGGTAGAGGCTGCCCTAGGTGAATCTATTCGTACCGAAGATGACATTCCTTCCGGTCAAGGACCGCGTGCGGATAAATATGAAAATTTCATGAATGATGCTAGGAAACCAATTTATGAGAATGCGAAGTATTCCACCCTCTCATGGTTCGTCCAACTTTTCCAGATTAAGTGTCTAAATGGATGGAGCAACATATCATTCACAATGCTTCTTTCGTTCTTGAAAGATTCTATGCCTCCGGGAAATAATGTGCCCGACAGCTGGTATGAAGCCCAGAAGATGATGTCTGATTTGGGTCTAAAGTGCGAGAAGATTCAAGCATGTCCTAAAAATTGCGTGTTGTACCGGAAAGAGAATTCAGATTTGAAAGAGTGTCCAACATGCGGAGAGACCGGGTATAAGCCGAAGGATTCTGATAAGAAGCCTGATATACTTGTGAAGATAGTACGATACTTTCCCATAACACAGAGGCTACAGAGGCTATTCAGGTGCAAGAAAACAGCCGAGGCAATAATTTGGCATCACCGTGCTTCTCCAAGTGAAGATGGAAAAATGAGCCATCCAAGAGATTCACCGGCATGGAAGGATTTCGATAGGAGGCACGCAATATTCAGTAGCGATCCTCGCAATGTCCGGCTCGGACTGGCTACTGATGGCTTCTGCCCATTCAACTATATGGCTGGAAGTCACAGCACATGGCCCGTTGTAATGATAATTTATAATCTGTCGTCTTGGTTGGCTATGGACCAATCATACTTTATGATGCCTCTTCTTATCGACGGACCAAACTCACCGGGGAACAATATCGACGTCTATCTCCGACCTATGATTGAGGAGTTGAAATCTTTGTTCGTTGATGGTGTAGAGACATATGATGCAAACACAAATACAACCTTCATACTGCGTGCGGCTTTAATGTGGACAATTAATGACTTTCCTGCGTATGGAATGCTATCAGGTTGGTCCGTACATGGTCACAAAGCATGTCCTCATTGCCATGAACACACAACATCCAAATTCTTGAATTTTAGCAGGAAGGTTTGTTATTGCGGCCATCGACGTTTCCTGCCTCCAGACCACCCCTATAGGTTAGACACGGTTCACTTTGATGGTCATCAGGAGTTTCTTGGACCTCCATCCCCATTGTCTGGAGAGGACGTGACTGCTAAATGGGATGGTTACAATAACGTGACCTTCGGGATGGATCCGACGAAACAGGTCAAACCACCATATTGGAACAAGTTAAGCATTTTCTTCGAGCTTCCGTACTGGTCTACAAATTCAGTGCGTCATTGTCTGGACTGTAGGGTTCCTAGGCACCCTAATGAGGTCTCACAAGGCATCAACCATGCCAATTTCAAATTTAAACAGTGCCGAGAAACCCTAGAACGGATCGTTGGCTAGATTTCTAGGCGACAATGCAAACTAGTTAACATCTTAACTAAAAGGAAACGGAAATACAACCTTTGTAGATCCGGTGCTCCACCTCCATAGCTCCGCAACGAAGTCCCCTTGCTGTCCAAATGAATTCCCGGGCTCTAGCGTCGGCTTCATCGGAGAATAGGCGGGTTAGGTCGTCGATGTCCATGCCGAAGATGATCTACGTCGAGGCATCGCTAGATCAAGCTCCCACTTCACCAAGTCATGAAACTTGTGAAGAAAACACCCTATACTACTTGGCAAGAGGTAGAGGATGAAGAAATAGGAAGTGGGTTCACTTTAGAATTGGATTTCTCACACTTTTCATCAATCCACCATTGATGAAGAGAAGCTTTCTTCATTGAAGAAGATGAAGAAGAAGATAATGATCTATTATGATAAGTTAATTAAAAAGAAAGGAAAAAGGAAACTTATCATAATAATAACCATGATTAGGTGTAGAGAATAGACCATGGTTAATTGCAAGGGTTAGGGTTTAGCATGAGACAAAATGGTCACAAAGTCAAAGCTTCATGAAGCTTCAAAGAAAGAAACAAAACTTGCAACCATTTCATTTCTAATCTTTTCCAAATAAATAAATAAATAAATGATTAAGAAAAAGAAAACCCTAATCATCAATTTAACCATGGTTTAATCTTTACACTTAACCAAGTTAACATGTATCATCAAACATGATACAATCATTTGCACAAAAAGTATATCACATATACAACTTGTACAATCAAGTGAGAAAAGCCATTTAAAGTGAACCAATACTAGTTAATGCAAAGTAATATATCAAATATATATTTATACATTAAATCATTAAATCAACAATTGATTTAACGATCCGGTCATATCGCATATAACCGACTAGTATTCTATGTATCGGCTTACCGAATCAACCCTTGATTCGATAACTAGGTTATATCGCATACAACCTTTCGATACATTAATCGCGAGAATGGAATACGGTATCACATACACGCATTATTCTCGGTCCCGCACATATCTCATATGCGCTCCTATTTCGTTTCGCTTGAGCCAGGAAACCTCTGTGTAGGACTCTAAAGACTCGTCAATACGCCGGCAGCAGATGATGATCATATCAAACACCCACAAGCCGCAAGCGGTCTGCTAAACATAACGGCCACCCGAGTATTGAGCGATCTGAAGATCGACGAGCAAGCCCGCTCACACTCCAGTGAATCCAACCAGTAACACTATCGTACAGTCCGGTCTGATCGTCTGATATGTCGCATATCTCGCCTAGGGGTGGTAAACGTCAGACCCCAATAGCTCGATAAGTCGTGTCGATATGAGGTCTATAACAATTCGAGAAACTACTGGTAACACTTACCAGTAAATCTCAGCAACCCTGGCCAGGGATTTCCTGTTATAGCCAATCGAACACAGCGCAACATCAACTCCCTATACCGGGAGAGACGAATCCCCTCCTATCGCTCATTGCCTCCATGTGACTCGGGACTGTACCCAAAAACCACCGTTTTGCACGCCCTCTTGGACGTGGTAAGATGGAAATCAAAGCACAGTGGGAACCACACAAGACTCCATGACGATCTCGGGTCAACAGACTACTCTGTACCAGTGTCACCAGAGAACTGCCATCTGACGTAAGGTATAATACCATCTGGGAGTTCTCGGCGAGTCCGTCCAGTGTACCCAGTCTCTACTGAGCACCCGTATATCATCTCTGATGTCAAACACCAATGGATATGGGATCATCCATCGCCCATCTGTATGGGTCGAGAAGGTATACGCTAGTCTACTCTGGTATATCGATGCCCCGTCTCGATACACCCACGACTAGGGACTTTGAAGGATGTACTTATGGACTACCATGTCCCCACTAGTATGATCCGCATCATAGTCCAGGTAGTCAAGTACAGATCCTAAGGGCTTTACCAACATGTAACAGGGAGACAATCAGTGTATACGTTAAGGTAAAGATCAACCAGATAGCATACTATCATGTCGAGCAAGAAAGTCCTCCCTATATATGTCCCAGCATCCACTACAATATACATCCTATGTATAGTAATGGCCTCTAGGGCATACATATAACTAACAATCTCCCACTTGCACTAGGGCCATCTGATAGCAGTGGTTGCAGTATCTCATACTCAACCATCCCATAAAAGTCTCTCTCTGGGAACAGGCCTTTGTGAGTGGATCCGCTGTGTTGTCCTCTGAGTCTACTCTCCTAACCTCGATCTCCCTGGAGATCAACCATCTCCATGATTAGGTGACACTGCCTTAGAATATGTCTGGATCACTGATGGGACGGACGTTCCTTGGTATAAGCCACAACTCCATTGTCACACAATGGGAGGAACATAGTTCATCTCATGAACCTGTATACACCCAAACATCCTCTTTGGTAGCATCTTAAGTAGCGATGTATCCTGCCTTTATCGTCTAGTATGTCACGGTATCTAGCTTGGAACTCTTCCAACATACCGTCCCTTTACTGAGGGTAAAGACAATGCCTGTGACTGACACTCAGTCGTCTTTATCACCCTGAAACACTTCCAGTGATTCTCCCCAGAATCGTTTGATACCATCTCACTACAACTAGTGAGAATCCTAACATCCATTTAGATCTATCTCATAGATCCAAAACCCAGGATTTAGGAGGTATCACTTTGATCCTATGTGGAGAATCATTGTGATAAGCGGAGATTGATCGAGCGTAGCATAGGAAACTCTTTCCCTATCAAGAGTATGTCATCCACGTACTCTGCGAGGATCGTCACCATACTCCCTACTACCTTTTTGTTTATACAAGGTTCATCTACCATTTTGATGATGTCAAACTCTTTGACTTATCTATCAAAACAGATGTTCCAACTCCGCGATGCCTGCTTTATCCTATAAAGCATCTTGCACACGTTTCCGCTGCTCCCACTGTCTACGAAGCCCTCTGGCTGTGTACTTATAGACGCACTCTTCTAAAACATCATTTAGAAAAGCAGTCATGACACCCAACCACCAGATATCGTAGTCATGGTATGTAGCCGTGACAAGTAGGATCTGGATGGACTTAAGCATAGTTACTTGAAAAGGTTTCATCATTATCCACACCTGGTCAATGATGCAAACCTTTAACAAGTCTAGCTTTGAAAGTTTCAACTTTTCCATCTACACCAAGTAATCTTCTCAAGATATACTTGCTCCTGATGGGGATTTAACCCTTCAGATATAGCAACCAAAGTCCATACTTTGTTGGTGTACATGGATTCCATCTCAGATCACTAAGCATCCAGCCATTCTTACAGAGTCTTACTCCTGATGGCCAGCTCGAAACTAGTTGGGTCATCATCTCATGATGCAATCCTCGCTCCCACTGTCATAGAGAAACCGAAGTATCTCTCAGGTGGGTGAGGAACCCTACTAGATCGGCGGAGAGGTTGAGGTTCGTTGGTAACTATTGAATCCTTTGGTTCTTTCAAATCATCAGCTGCAGTTTGTATAGCTGGAACCTTTCCAGTTCTACATAACTGACCTTGCCTCGAGCTTGTCCGGATTTTGCTTTTCAGACAAAGGCTGGACAACCCTAAATCTCAACTAACTTGAGAGATGGGCTCTTCCCTTATCATATCAAATATGAAGTGGTAGGCAACTGATTTGATTTGAACCCTATTCAATAGGTATGCAGCTTCTCAAGTGCATAACTCCCAAAAAGGAAATAGGTAACTCAGTAGTACTCATCATAGAGCACACCTTATCATATAGGGTGAGATAGCTCCGCCCCGATATACCATCGTGCTATGGTGTATACGGAGGAGTAATGCTGAGAGAGAATCTCATTCTCCTTTAGAATAATCCAGGATTTTCGTGCTCAAGTATTCTCCTCCTCGATCACATCAAAGGGCATAATACTTATACCCGTGTTTTGGTTCTCTACTTCTAAATCATATTCTGTGAATATCTCAAAAGGTTCGTACTTGTGTTTCAACAGGAACATATGTCTGAATCTTGAGAGATTATCAGAGAATGTAATGAAGTACAAGGAACCGGTCTTGGCATGTGTAGACAGGGGACCTTTATACATCAACATGTATCATCCCAAGAGTTCACTAACTCTTTCTCCGTTTCCAATAAACGGAGCTATGGTCATCTTATCTCTGTGACATGACTGGCAAGTTTCACAAGATGTAAATTCAAACTGATTTAAATATGCATCTAAATGTAACTTAGCTAGTCGGGTCGCATTGATATGACCTAGTCTACAATACCTTAAGAAGAATTCGTTCATTTCTGAACTCTTCCTCTTGTGTGTGATCCGTATACTAAGAACTGTAGTTTGATTTAGAACATCAACGCTTTTAGATAACGTGCCTGAACCGATCAACTTTTGATATAGGAAATGTTCAAAACATTATCCAACAATACAAAATTTTACCGTTTCTTTACTAATAAAGAGACAGATATGATTTTGTATATCAGGTTCGGTATCTAATAACATTCGTTCAGAATCAATGTATTGGTAATACAGGGTGACAGTGACCAACAGACTTGGCGCAACTCTTGCCCCGTTTTCTGTCTCATGAAACTTATCACCCGTTCTCAGTTCTCTACCTTTCTGTAGCCCTATGTAACTGATTACATATCTGGGATCCTGATCTGGTATCACATACCCAGGACGTAGAGGATACAGAGAAACAGTTCTTTGTAGTGAACACACCCGAAGATGATGCATCAGCATGCACTCTCTTCGTTTGGGCGGCACGGGAATTCTGGTAATCCCCTATTTCCTGCTCTGTCTTATAACAATTATAAGTTGGAGCGGGACCAACGTTCCCCAGCTCAGTATAACAAGCGGGTTCGGTCAATATTCCGTATTATTATCTTGATTAAGGCGTGATATGGTCGCTACCTGGAGAGAGAGAGAAGAAAACACTCAGCGTGCGCTCTTGCAAGAATAGATTGGTTATTATTTTATCTAATCAGGATGGCTCCCACTGCTTTTTATCAAATCTTCCTTCAAACCCTAAAAGGAAAGACTAGCTGGGATTAATTACACACTACAAGTTCGCCAATCTTTCAGCCAGGCCAGTGTCGGTACTTTGAGGGAGGTCCCCCGTGCTTTCGCACGAACCTAATTAATGTAAACCTCGTTTTCCAAGAGGCGTAACCCCGTTGACACCTTTCTAGACACCTACTTGATCGGCTAATTGTAATGTATAAAACTCTCCCAGGAGTAACTCTTACTCGCAGCGGGTATCGGGATCCAACTATCTCATAGAAGGTATGCAATCTCATTGCAAATTTCAACACTTGAAATTCCCGATAATATTTTGCCCCTAGCGTCCTATGACCTTGACGGAGGTCAAAAAACCATAGGCTACTAGTCAAGTTCAACCCGTCATTTCTTGATCGAATTAAACCCACCCGCACGACCCTTGACGGAGGTCAACAAGGCCGCACGACTACCCTAACTCAATCTGCATCATATGCATAAACAGATAAATACTAGTTAGCTACCGCACACTACGCCTTGACGGAGGTCAACAAACGCAGCACGAATACTAAATAGGAATTATCTGAAATGATGGAGGGCTACGACAGGTTTTTCTGAAAACCTATTGCGTAATGAACTTGATATCGTTGTAGAATCAAATGATTTTGAAATGGAGTGTTTTTGAGGCTTTTCTAGTTTTGCTAAAGGGGTCACTCCCGGTGAAGGGATCGTCGGCCCTTTCCTCGTCGAATGAGGTGCGGGATATATCATATATATCACTGTGCAAAGCAAAAACACTTAAAAGCAATCAAAAGACAAACCGAAGGTGTAGCATCTGCCAGTTATTGCTAAAGGAGTCACTCCCGGTGAAGGGATCTCGGTCCTTTCCTCATCGAATAAGGTGCAGGATATATCACATATACCGCTGTGCAAAGCAAAAACTGTAGCTACCTGTTTTATTTTGAAATTCGATTCTACAACATCTTAGGTTTCTTTTTCATTCATTAATCATATTAATGAAGTCCCATCATTTAAGTACCTAAACATCACAGATAAATACGACGCACACTTATGCCATCCGCATTCGCCTCGATGTCCCCTCGTGCACCGTTAGGTTAGGTAACTAACGGCAGAGCGGGGCAGGGCTAGCGCGGGTGTAAAACATAAGTAACGTCTATATAATATATCATATATACTATATACTGTATCTATCACAGAACATCACATGATCATATCACAGATATCGCAGCAGAAGAATCATATGAAATATTGGATATACTAGGACGTCCGTGTTTTCAATACGAGCCAGTATAAAACACGGATTCCACGGTCGTGATGAATAGCCAAACCCACACCCCTAGACCCCTACGAGAGCGGCAAGCAACCCTGCCAATTCTAGAGTTAGGAGACCCGGACTCAACTCCTCGAGTTGGTCTCCCACTGGACTCCAGAACCCTGTTACTTGTGCCCTCCTCCTTGGGTCTATCCTAGTGCGGAAAAGTAAATAATATACAAACGGTGACATCTTCCGCAACCTGGAAGTGTCCCAATAAAAGAATATTACATGCAAGTTTTTTACATGAATGAAAATGAAAAACACTCATCTCACATAAAAACCCCCGGCTATTCAAACACGACGATCCAATATAACATATCCAGCAACACATAACATCACATGTCATCAATGTAAGTAAATATGCGCATCCCAATTGTCGTTGACATATAGCAACGAAACCGGCGATATCACATATTACACTTACGGTCACAGAAAAGAAAGTGTAAAACTACAACAGTTGGAATCCGCAACCACCTCAGACATCGCATGCCTGACCAAATGAATTCTTTAGACATCGCATGCCTAACAATTATAAACCCCGCATTTTAGTCTCTTTATCGAAAACACTTTTCAATACCAAGTCGGGCAATTTAACAGGATTCCCGACATTCTGATCGCATGCTTGTCGCAAACTTCAGTAGGCGGCCGCACCCCCGATACCGTCGACGAAGTGCACCAAGGCGGAACACCGCTGCCGCGAGCACCCGAACGGATGCTTTCGGCGATGGGGTTCTCCTACAGTCACTTGGTCGGGGCTATGGAGTGAGGCTGTCTATTAAGTTTATCGGCGAGCATCCGCGTACGCTACGTGATTGCGACGGACTTTTGATCACATCAAAATTCCGTGGCAACCGATCAAGTGAGACTAAACTGCTATGTTTATAACATTCATTCAGTTATCTCATAACTTCTTGTGAATTCCAATTATTGTATCCCATTCCAGATAATTAGAAAATGTTAAACTTTCCGATTGAACATTCGAACACCCAAGTTTTCCCGATACAGATCAACACATGAAACAAGTCTAAAAACATTCAGTTCATGCCTCAGTACCAACGGTCCAGCCGTAGAAGGGTCAAGCCAACGCCTCACATGTGGCACACCGTACTGCCCCAAACCCGAAGGTTCAAAGGGCAGTTCAAGACGGTCACATAATCGAGTTAAGCTTTGTTGTCTTCTAGAGGGTCCATCGCGTTACTTGCACTACTTAGAACGTTATTAAACGACGGAAAAATCCAACACTTGGAAATTTCCCGGCAGGGAAAAAAGTGGGTATTTATATCCGATCGAACTTTTTAACATATTCAAAATATCCGGAAAATCACATAGACAAAGTCAGATAATCCGATCGAATCGACGAACTCTCAGTACACCCCAGAAAATTCAACTCTTGAATAAATTTTTAAAAATTCCCAGAAAAACCAGCACTGGAAACCAAGAATTACTGTGTAACTTTCTGTGTATGTTAAGGCATTACGGCCGCGGAACCGCCGCACGAGCCAAGCTCGTGCCGCGGAACCGTGGCTCAATGAAAGAATTAGGGCATACGACTTCACAGTAACTCTTAGATATTCCTGCATGTTTTTCTGCATATTTTTAATATATAAAAACTCACTGTTTTCAAAAATGTACAGAGAGCATGATCCGGGTTCGGGTTTTGGTTCGATCGGACTTCAAATTGCGTCTAGACTTCGCCTAAGGCTCTAGCTAGGCTCTGATACCACTGTAGGGTTCCTAGGCACCCTAATGAGGTCTCACAAGGCATCAATCATGCCAATTTCAAATTTAAACGGTGCCGAGAAACCCTAGAACGGATCGTTGGCTAGATTTCTAGGCGACAAAGCAAACTAGTTAACATCTTAACTAAAAGGAAACGGAAATACAACCTTTGTAGATCCGGTGCTCCACCTCCATAGCTCCGCAACGAAGTCCCCTTGCTGTCCAAATGAATTCCCGGGCTCTAGCGTCGGCTTCATCGGAGAATAGGCGGGCTAGGTCGTCGATGTCCATGCCGAAGATGATCTACGTCGAGGCATCGCTAGATCAAGCTCCCACTTCACCAAGTCATGAAACTTGTGAAGAAAACACCCTATACTACTTGGCAAGAGGTAGAGGATGAAGAAATAGGAAGTGGGTTCACTTTAGAATTGGATTTCTCACACTTTTCATCAATCCACCATTGATGAAGAGAAGCTTTCTTCATTGAAGAAGATGAAGAAGAAGATAATGATCTATTATGATAAGTTAATTAAAAAGAAAAGAAAAAGGAAACTTATCATAATAATAACCAAGATTTGGTGTAGAGAATAGACCATGGTTAATTGCAAGGGTTAGGGTTAAGCATGAGACAAAATGGTCACAAAGTCAAAGCTTCATGAAGCTTCAAAGAAAGAAACAAAACTTGCAACCATTTCATTTCTAATCTTTTCCAAATAAATAAATAAATAAATGATTAAGAAAAAGAAAACCCTAATCATCAATTTAACCATGGTTTAATCTTTACACTTAACCAAGTTAACATGTATCATCAAACATGATACAATCATTTGCACAAAAAGTATATCACATATACAACTTGTACAATAAAGTGAGAAAAGCCATTTAAAGTGAACCAATACTAGTTAATGCAAAGTAATATATCAAATATATATTTATACATTAAATCATTAAATCAATACTTGATTTAACGATCCGGTCATATCGCATATAACCGACTAGTATTCTATGTATCGGCTTACCGAATCAACCCTTGATTCGATAACTAGGTTATATCGCATACAACCTTTCGATACATTCATCGCGAGAATGGAATACGGTATCACATACACGCATTATTCTCGGTCCCGCACATATCTCATATGCGCTCCTATTTCGTTTCGCTTGAGCCAGGAAACCTCTGTGTAGGACTCTAAAGACTCGTCAATACGCCGGCAGCAGATGATGATCATATCAAACACCCACAAGCCGCAAGCGGTCTGCTAAACGTAACGGCCATCCGGGTATTGAGCGATCTGAAGATCGACGAGCAAGCCCGCTCACACTCCAGTGAATCCAACCAGTAACACTACCGTACAGTCCGGTCTGATCGTCTGATATGTCGCATATCTCGCCTAGGGGTGGTAAACGTCAGACCCCAATAGCTCGATAAGTCGTGTCGATATGAGGTCTATAACAATTCGAGAAACTACTGGTAACACTTACCAGTAAATCTCAGCAACCCTGGCCAGGGATTTCCTGTTATAGCCAATCGAACACAGCGCAACATCAACTCCCTATACCGGGAGAGACGAATCCCCTCCTATCGCTCATTGCCTCCATGTGACTCGGGACTGTACCCAAAAACCACCGTTTTGCACGCCCTCTTGGACGTGGTAAGATGGAAATCAAAGCACAGTGGGAACCACACAAGACTCTATGACGATCTCGGGTCAACAGACTACTCTGTACCAGTATCACCAGAGAACTGCCATCTGACGTAAGGTATAATACCATCTGGGAGTTCTCGGCGAGTCCGTCCAGTGTACTCAGTCTCTACTGAGCACCCGTATATCATCTCTGATGTCAAACACCAATGGATATGGGATCATCCATCGCCCATCTGTATGGGTCGAGAAGGTATACGCTAGTCTACTCTGGTATATCGATGCCCCGTCTCGATACACCCACGACTAGGGACTTTGAAGGATGTACTTATGGACTACCATGTCCCCACTAGTTTGATCCGCATCATAGTCCAGGTAGTCAAGTACAGATCCTAAGGGTTTTACCAACATGTAACAGGGAGACATTCAGTGTACACGTTAAGGTAAAGATCAACCAGATAGCATACTATCATGTCGAGCAAGAAAGTCCTCCCTATATATGTCCCAGCATCCACTACAATATACATCCTATGTATAGTAATGGCCTCTAGGGCATACATATAACTAACATGGACGTCATGCATATAGAGAAGGGAGTATCAGAGCACATACTTAACTTGCTTCTTTGTAAAGACGGGAAATCTAAAGACAACATGAATGCTCGGATGGATCTACAAGAGTGGGGAATAAGAAGTGAATTGCACCCTAGACCGGTAGCGGGTAAACCGGGCAAGTTTGTTCTTCCCAATGTCGCTTATCATATGTCACAACCGGAGAGGAAAAGATTCCTTGCATGATTTGAAAGTCCCCACAGGTTTCTTAGGATCATTCAGCAAGAAAATAAAAATTGTGAAGGGCAAGATCGATGGGCTGAAAAGTCATGATCACCATGTTATCTTGGAGCACCTTCTTCCTTTAGCCCTCAGGACTTCTCTCCCCGACTCGGTTGGTCTAGTAATCAACGACCTATGTTGTTTTTTCAGGGAGTTGTGTGCTAAAACATTGGAGGTTGTGACGCTGGATAAACTAGAAAATTCTATTGCGTTGATACTTTGCAAGTTTGAGCGTATTTTCGCACCGTCATTCTTCGATATCATAATACACTTGACGGTTCATCTTGCCACTGAGGCGAAATTAGCCGGACCGGTACAATATCGATGGATGTATCCCGTCGAGAGGTACGTGTAATTTTTCGTTTCACGCAATTTAAAAATTTATTGTTGTCCTGTATGCCCGTATTTTTTATTCAACATATTTTCATTAGATACCTCTACACTCTTAAGAAGTATATACGCAATAAAAATCGACCAGAGGGTTCTATCATGCAAGGTTATCTTCTTGATGAAGCAACCACATTTTGTTCCGAGAACATTGAGACAAGGCTTAACCGACCAGGAAGAATTCAAGACGGACCATATGGTAAAGCCGAGTATAAGAGGGTAGACACTATATTTATCAACAAGATATACTGGTTTATCTTGCTTAATTGCGAATGTCTTGAACAAATTAGAGAGTAAGTTTTTTTGGATTAATTGTTATATCTGTGTTTGTGTGTGTATGAAATGATATAATATTAATGTCACCATTATTTGTCGAAAACAGAATTCATTTTAACGAGGTACGTGAGGGGCATCCTGATTGGAATGAAGAACAATTGGAAAAATATCATCAGGATAATTTTTGTGATTAGGTCACAGATCATGTAAGTTATTCGAATAACATTTTATTGCTAGCAGTTTTAATCTAAACTAGTATCGTTATGTATTTGTCGTAAAATTTGTTTTGTTAGATCCACGATCCGAACTTGTCTGCATCATTTGAGAGTGATTCAAGATGTTTAGCTCAATTTCCTAGTACGGAGGTTGCATATTACAAAGGATTTGGTGTCCTTGGATACAAATTCGAAGTTAAGGAATTAAAAACATTTATAACCACTCAGAATAGTGGGATTGCGACGGTAGGATCAGAGGCCACTCCCGCTCTGGGACAGAGGCCACTCCCTAGTTGTTGGTGATGCGTCCACATCTGGGACAGAGGCCACTCCCGCTCCTCCAGGTATGTTTATATATCATATAGTGCATGTATATTGATTTAGAATGCTATATCATAAATATACACACATTCCTTTTGCTCTTACTTAGCAATTTTTATTATTGTCTAGCTGTAGGCGGTGACACGACCGCACCTGCAGGTATCTTTATATATCCTATAGTGCATGCATATTGATTTAGAACGTTATATTATTGATCTACACATTCTTTTTGCAATTACTTATATAATCTATTTTTAATTGTCTAATTATAGGTGGTGCGTCCACATCTTCCGCAGGGGCCACTCCTGCCGCTTCCATACCATCCGCATCGTCTGCAGGTTAGTATGAATAAATATAAAATATTTTTTCATTTTACATATGCTCTATAGAATAAATATGAACTTCATGGAAATTTAGCGTCAATATTTATTTTCTAGTTGCAGGGGATGCGTCCGCATCCGGGACCCCGGTTGTTCCTCACCGGAGGAACTATCGTCCCGCTCGTGCTGCTGCCCGGGCCCAGGCTCGTGCGATAGTCACCGGAGGTATAAATCACACTTCAATTTTCGCTTAACCTTGATTTCTTAATATAACTTTGTCTTAATATTGATTGTCTTGATATTTCGTGCAGACGCAGGGCCTCCCCATCCCCAGAGGGGGACTCGAGGCCCGAATCAGTCCCATAGGCTGAGGCCTGACAGAGCTAGGGGGAGGCACCATTCCCCCTCCTTTTTACCCTTGACTATCGCTATACCGGTCCTCATGCCGAGAGGTTCGGCCGGTATATGGGGGATGAGAGCCGGCTCGTGAAGAACTATCCACTTCACGTTGAGTGGGGCGAGCAGCACCGGCGCTCATTCGCCCTCTTCTTTGATCAGGCTCGGGTACGTATTAACGGCCTATTTTCATTTGATTTATCCAATATATTTATTATTAACACTTGCAATCTAATAACAATGTTTTTTTTGTATTTTCAGTCGGATTACGATTTTCAGCCTGTACCCGACCCTGATCATCCTGGGAGGGTGCTCGACCTTCATGCTCTGTACAATGGCCTGATGAAGAACATGCAGACCAAGGTCCGATACAACAGGAACGAGCTGAAGGCCGACTGCTACTCCCTGTGGATGGCGACCTCCGAGGCAGAGAGAGCGGCCCTCCTATCTACTCCGGCGTTTGCGAGAGTCGACGTAGAGACATGGCCTCTATTGTGCGATTATTTCGACTCCCAACACAAACAGGTATGTATTTTAAATGTAATTCATTGTTTATGATATAATTTATTTCTTTGTGTTCCTTAACTAGAAAACTAAATGTTAATGCGTTGTGCAGAAACAGGCCGCTCAGAATACAGAGAACAGGAAGTCGGCGAAGAGGGGTCGCCCCACTTACACAGGTGGCTCGAGGAATATTACTCCAGCCATGGAGTTATCGATAAATTACAATAGACCGACCTTTCTGAAATTCTGCAATATTAAGAGTTTTTTTTATAATATTTCTAATATTAAGAGTTATTTTCTAATATTGCAGACAGCTCGGACCGTGGCGCAAGGTGGTACACCGAGCGTGCTGTCCGCATATCTTGCCGTCCACGGCACCTCGACAGATCCCGCCACGGGCGAGCTTCGATATCCCGACGTCGCTACCCAGGAGTATTGCGTAAGTGTTAAATATTTATTCTACCCATATTTGAAATTTTAGTTTTGGAAGCTTCAAGTTTAAATTTTATACTTATACTTTACTGCTTAATGTGGGTGGTTGAGCAGGCCGAGGCCTCGGGGATCGATTTTACCGGACAGAACGATCCGAGGCTGCTGACCCCAGTTCTGGACGCCGCACACAGAGGGCACCACGGAGGTTGGGAGAGAGGCCGGGGACTAGGCCCTAGCAGGGCCCATATGAGGTTGGACTCCACCCCGGCGGTTACTTCCTCCGTCTCCAGTGAGCGACGTGTCCAGCAGGAACTGGAGAGCTTGAGGGCCACCGTTGAGGAGTTGAAGGAGATGTTGGTATGTATACTACTTTATAGTAAATATCATGTTATATTATACATATCAACATATCCATAATTAGTACGTAGTTTGAGCTTATTTGGTTTTAGACTTAGGTTTGATTAATCATACATACATATGTAATTAAAATAAACAACGGTTATCCAAACTAGATATCCAAATGGGATTTCGAAATAACTTGATAATAATACGAATTCGAGTAATACATAGTTCTTACACACTTCTTACACATGTTTGGTCCAGACGCGAAAGGGGCAGAGGCATGCATCTCATTCGGCTGCGGCTCCGCAAGCCACTACATCGGCTGCGGTTCCGCAGACAGCTCCTATAGCTCGACCGCCCGCTCAGACTCCCGCAGCCGCGGCTCCGCAAGTGACTCCCTCGACGGCGGCTGCGCAGACCACATCGCCAGCTCCACAGGACGCTCAGACTCCCGCTCGCGCCAAATTGCAAAGTTTATTGACCGAGGAGCAGGCGCGCGTTATTCTATCGTTATTCAGAGGTGGAGCTGGACCGAGCTAGGGTAGCTTTTTGGTTCTTATTTTTTGAAACATGTATTTATTTATATCATACATATTGTACTACATTTTGAAACGATATTGATATTGGTTTATATTTATATCATATTCAGTATTTGGGTTTCTTTTGTATATTATATGCGTGCGATGTGATTATGAATACTGCGATATATGTTGTGTGATGATTAATTTTATATTTTATTGATATATATATTATTGTGCACAGGGCGAGAAAAAACAAGGCAGCCCTTTTTAAAAAAAAAACAGATAATGTGTACCTACGGATACACATGTTGCCCCTACGGTTTAAACCGTAGGGGCAAAATATCAGCAGGAACTGATATTTCCCCCCTGATCTCAGTGTCAGTGGGTTTGTGTAGGGTTCCTAGGCACACCCATGAGGTTCTACAACTGATCAAACATGTCTAATTCAAAAATTTATGTGTGCCAAAGAACCCTAATATAGATCGTTAACAAGAGGTAAAGGCGAAACAACAACAAGTAAACAACTTTACTAGAAAGTGAAAGTGACTACAACCTTTGTAGATCCGATCCTCCACTTCCTTAGCTCCGTGATGACGTCCCTCCGCTGCGATCATCGGATCCCGGACTCTGGCGATGGTTTCGTCGGAGAAATGATCGGGCTAGGTCGTCGACTTCGATGCCGAAGATGATCTACGTCGAGGCAACTCAAGATCAAGCTCCGTCTTCACTTGGTCATAGAACTTGTGAAGATAACACACTCTACTACATGGCAAGTGGTAGAGGATGAAGAAATAGGAAGTGGGTTCACTTTGGATTTGGATTTCTCACTTGGATTCATCACTTGTAATTTTCTAGTAAGTTTTCTTCACCTCTTGAAGAAGATGAAGAAGAAGAAAGAAAATGAATTAATGAATAATAATAAATCAAGTGATCTTATCATATTGCAACCATGGGTGAAGATAACTCATGTAGAGAGCAAACCCTAGTTTAGGTAATGGTTAGGTTTAAGGATAAAACAAAATGGTTACTTATTCAAAGCTTCATGAAGCTTCAACAAAAAACCAAAGCAAGCCACCATTTCATTTATCTTTCCAAAAATGAATTAAAGAAAATAAATAAAACAAATATAAAACCTAGCCATTAACCTAAACATGGTTTAAAATAAACACACACCCAAGTTTGCATGTATCATCAAACATGATACAAACTAGTGCACAAAACTATATCATATATACAATGTTCACATCAAGTGAGAAAATCCATGTTAAGTGAACCAATACTAGTTAATGCAAAGTAATATATCAAATATATAATTATAAATTAAATCATTAAATCAACACTTAATTTAATGATCCGGTCATACTGCATATAACCGACTAATATCAAGTGTATCAATGTATCGAATCAACACTTGATTCGGTAACCCGGCTATATCTTATATAACCGTCCGATGATACAAATCGCGAGAATAGAATTCCGTATCACATACTGGTATTATTCTCGGTCCCGCACATATCTCATATGCGCTCCTATTTCGTTTCGCTTGAGCCAGAAAACCTCTGTGTAGGACTCTAAAGACTCGTCAATACGCCGGCAGCAGGTGATGATCATATCAAACACCCACAAACCGCAAGCGGTCTGCTAAACGTAACGGCCACCCGGGTATTGAGCGATCAGAAGATCAACGAGCAAGCCCGCTCACACTCCTGTGAATCCAACTAGTAACACTTACCGTACAGTCCGGTCTGTTCGTATGATATGTCGCATATCTCGCCTAGGGGTGGTAAACGTCAGACCCCAGTAGCTTGATAAGTCATGCCGATGTAAGGTCCATAACAAGCGTGAAACTACTGATAACTCTTACAGTAAATCACTGCAACCCTGGCCAGGGATTTCCAGTTATGGCCAGTCGAGCATAGCGCAACATCAACCCCCAATACCGGGAGAGACGAATCCCTTTCTATCGCTTATTGCCTCCATGTGAATTGGGACTGTACCCAAAAACCACCTGTTTGCACAACTCAGTAGAGCCGTGGTAGGGTGGAAATCAAAGCACAGTGGGAGACACACAAGACTCTATGACGATCTCGGGTCAACAGACTAAGCTGTACCAGTGTCACCAGAGAACTGCCATCTAACGTGAGGTATAATACCATCTGGGAGTTCTCGGCGAGTCCGTTCAGTGTACCTAGTCATCACTGAGCACCCGCATACCATCTCTGATGCCAAACACCAATGGATATGGGATCATCCATCGCCCATCACATGGATCGAGAAGATATACGCTAGTCTACTTTGGAATATCGATGCCCCGTCTCGATATTCCCACGACTAGGAACATTGAAGGATGTACTCATGGACTACCCTGGCCCCACTAGTATGATCTACATCATAGTCCTGGAAGTCGAGCACACATCCTAAGGGCTTTATCAACATGTAATAGAGAGACAGGAAGTATACATGTTAAGATAAAGAGCAACCAGATAGCGTACTATCATGTCGAGCAAGAAAGTCCTACCTATATATGTCCCAGCATCCACTACAATATACATCCTATGTACAGTAATGGCCTCTAGGCCATACATATAACTAACAATCTCTCACTTGCACTAGGGCCATCTGTAGCAGTGGTTGCAGTATCACATACTCAACCATCCCATATAAGTCTCTCTCTGGGAAAAGGCCTTTGTGAGTGGATCCGCCGTGTTGTCCTCTGAGTCTACTCTCCTAACCTCGATCACCCTAGAGATCAACTATCTCCATGATCAGGTGATGCTGCCTCAGAATATGTCTGGGTCACTGATAGGATCGGGGTTCCTGGGCCAAAGCCACACTTCCATTGTCACACAATGGTAGGAACCTAGTTCATCTCATGAACCAATATACACCCAAACTTCCTCTTTGGTAGTATCTTTAATAGCGATGTTACCAGCCTTTATCGTCTAGTTTGCCACGGTATCTAGCTTGGAACTGTTCCAACATACCGTCCCTTTACTAAGGGTAAAGACAATGCCCGTCGGGTCGCATTGATATGACCTAGTCTACAATGCCTCAAGAAGGATCCGTTCATTTCTGAACTTTTCTTCTTGTGTGTGTTCTGTATACTAGGAACTGTAGTTTGATTTAGAACGTCAATGCTTTTAGATAACGTGCCTAAACCGATCAACTTTTGAAATAGGAAATGTTCAAAACATTATCCAACGATACAAAATTATATCCTTTCTTTACTTATAAAGAGACTGATATGATTTTGTATATCAGGTTCGGTATCTAATAGCATTTGTTCAGAATCAATGTATTGGTAATACAGGGTGACAGTGACCAACAGACTTGGCTGCAACACTTGCCCCGTTTTCTGTCTCATGAAACTTATCACCCGTTCTCAGTTCTCTGCCTTTCTGTAGCCCTATGTAACAGTTTACATATCTGGGATCCTGATCCGGTATCAAATACCCAGGACGTAGAGGATACTGAGAAACAGTTCTTTGTAATGAACACACCTGAAGGAGATGCATTTCATGCACTCTCTTCGTTTGGGCGGCATAGGAATTCTGGTATTCCCCTATTTCCTGCTCGGTCTTATAACAATTATAAGTTGGAGCGGGACCAACGTTCCCCAGCTCAGTATAGCAAGCGGGTTCGGTCAATACATCCGTATTATTATCTTGATTAAGGCGTGACATGGTCACTACCAGGAGAGAGAGAAAAGAAAACACTCTGCGTGCGCTCTTGCAAGATCAGATTGGTTATTTATTTTATCTAATCAGGATGGCTCCCACTGTTTTTATCAAATCTTCCTTCAAACCCTAAAAGGAAAGACTAGCCGAGATTAATTACACTCTACAAGTTCGCCAATCTTTCAGCCAGGCCAGTGTCGGTACTTTGAGGGAGGTTCCCCGTGCTTTCGCACGGACCTAATTAAAATAAACCTCGTTTTCCCAGAGGCGTAACCCCGTTGACACCTTTCTAGACACCTACTCGATCGGCTAATTGCAAAGTGCAAAACTCTCCCAGGAGTAACAATTGCTCGTAGTGGGTATCGGGATCCAACTATCATATAGAAGGTATGCAATCTCATTGCAAATTTCAACACTTGAAACTCCCGATAAAGGTTTTTACCCTTAGCACTTATGACCTTAACTATGGTCAACAGATCATAAGCACTAGTCAAGTTCTACCCGTCATTTCGTGATTAATTAGACGCACCCACATGACCCTTAACTAAGGTCAACAAAGTCACGCGACTGTCCTAACTAATCGCATCATATGCGGTGTAGGAAGACATCACTTAGCTACCGTACACTGTGCCTTGACTATGGTCAACAAACACAGCACGAATACTAAGTACTCTACTTGCTAAAATGACGGAGGGTTGCGAATGGTTTTTATGAAAACCTTTAACGCTTTGAACTTGATCTCGTTGCGGAATCAAATGGTTTTTAAATGGAGTGTTTTTGAGGCTTTTCTAGTTTTGCTAAAGGGGTCACTCCCGGTGAAGGGATCGTCGGCCCTTTCCTCATCGAATAAGGTACAGGATATATCATATATATACCGCTGTGCAAAGCGAAAACTATAGAAGCAATCAAAAGACAAACCGAGGGTTGTAGCATCTGCCAGTTATTGCTAAAGGAGTCACTCCCGGTGAAGGGATCTCGGTCCTTTCCTTATCGAATAAGGTGCAAGATGTTCTACAAGGAACACCGCGATGCAAAGCAAGAACTGTAGCTACCTGGTTTTATTTTTGAAATTCGATTCCACAACATCTTTTAGGTTTATTTTCTTTCATTAATCACATTAATGAATATCCCATCATTTAAGTCCACCTAAACATCACAGATAAATATAACGTACGCTTATGCCATCCGCATTCGCTTCGATGTCCCGTCTGCACCGTTAGGTTAGGTAACTAACGCCAGAGCGAGGCAGGGCTAGCGCGGATGTAAAACATAAGCAACGTCAATATAATATATCATATATACTATATACCATATCTATCTGAACAAATCACATGATCACATCACAGATAACGCAGCAGAAAATATCATATGAAATATTGGATATACTAGGACGTCCGTGTTTTTAATACGAGCCAGTATAAAACACGGATTCCACGGTCGTGATGAATAGCCAATCCCACACCCCTAGACCCCTACGAGAGCGGCAAGCAACCCTACCAATTCTAGGGTTAGGAGACCCGGACTCGACTCCTCGAGATGGTCTCCCACTGGACCCTAGAACCCGGTTACTTGTGCTCCCCTCCTTGGGTCTATCCTAATGCGGAAAAGTAAATAATATACATTAATGGTGACATCTTCCGCAACCTGGAAGTGCCCCAATAAAAGAATATTACATACAAGTTTTTACATGAATGAAAATGTAAAATACTCATCTCACATAAAAACCCCCCGGCTATTCAAACACGATGATCCAATATAACATATCCAGCAACACATAACATCACATGTCATCAACGTAAGTAAATATGCCCATCCCAATTGTCGTTGACATATAGCAATGAAACCGGCGATATCACATATTACACTTACGGTCACAGAAAAGAAAGTGTAAAACTACAACAGTTGGAATCCGCAATCTCTTTAGATATCGCATGCCTAATCAAATGAATTCCTTAGATATCGCATGCCTAACAATTTTAAACCCCGCATTTTAGTCTCATTATCGAAAACTCTTTTCAATATCAAGTCGGGCAATTCAACAAGATTCCCGACATTTTGATCAAATGCTCGTCGCAAACTTTATTAGGCGGCCGCACCCCCGATGCCGTCGACGAAGTGCACCAAGGCAGAACACCGCTGCCGCGAGCACCCGAACGGATGCTTTCGGCGACGGGGTTCTCCTACAGTCACTTGGTCGGGGCAATGGGGCGTGGCTGTCTATTAAATTTACCCGGCGAATATCCGCGTACGCTACGTGATTGCGACGGACTTTTGATCGCATCAAAATTCCGTGGCAACCGATCAAGTGAGACTAAAGTGCTATGTTTATAACATTCATATTAGTTATCTCATAACTACTTGTGAATTCCAAATATTGTATCACATTCCGGATAAATAGAAAATGTTAAACTTTCCGATCGAACAATCAAACACCCAAGTTTTCCCGAAACAGCTCAACACATGATATAAGTTTAAAAACATCCACTTCATGCCACAATAGCAATGGTCCAGCCGTAGAAGGGTCAAGCCAACGCCTCACATGTGGCACGCTATACTGCCCCAAACCCTAAGGTTCAAAGGGCAGTTCAAGACGGTCACATAATCGGGTTAAGGTTTGTTGTCTTCTAGAGGGTCCATCGCGTTACTTGCACTACTTAGAACGTTATTAAACTACGGAAAAATCCAACAATTGGAAATTTCCCGGCAGGGGAAAAAGTGGGTATTTATATCCGGTCGAACTTTTTAACATATTCTAAAATACCCGGAAAAACACATAGACAAAGTTTGACAATCCGATCGAATCTACGAACTCCCAATACAACCCAGAAAACTCAACTCTTGAGTAGAAGTTAAAAATTCCCAGAAAACACAGCACTAACAGATAGGAATTACTGTGCAAATAAAGTGCCAAGATGCACCTATATGGCCGCGGAACCACCGCACATGCCAAGCTCATGCCGCGGTTCCGCGGCCATGTGGTCGAGTTACGCTCACGTGCTTCACAGAAATTCTTAAAAAATCCTGCTGAATTTTCTGGATATTTTTAATTCACAAAAATCCCCGATTTCAAAAAATGTACAGAGAATGGTTTAGGGTTAGGGTTTCGGGTTCGATCGGACTTCTAACATCGTCTACACTTCGCCTAAAGCTCTAGCTAGGCTCTGATACCACTGTAGGGTTCCTAGGCACACCCATGTGGTTCTACAACTGATCAAACATGTCTAATTCAAAAATTTATGTGTGCCAAATAACCCTAATATAGATCGTTAAATAGAGGTAAAGGCGAAACAACAAGTAAACAACTTTACTAGAAAGTGAAAGTGACTATAACCTTTGTAGATCTGGTCCTCCACTTCCTTAGCTCTGTGATGACGTCCCTCCGCTGCGATCATCAGATCCCGGACTCTGGCAATGGTTTCGTCAGAGAAATGATCGGGCTAGGTCGTCGACTTCGATGCCGAAGATGATCTACGTCGAGGCAACTCAAGATCAAGCTCCATCTTCACTTGGTCATAGAACTTGTGAAGATAACACACTCTACTACATGGCAAGTGGTAGAGGATGAAGAAATAGGAAGTGGGTTCACTTTGGATTTGGATTTCTCACTTGGATTCATCACTTGTAATTTTCTAGTAAGTTTTCTTCACCTCTTGAAGAAGATGAAGAAGAAGAAAGAAAATGAATTAATGAATAATAATAAATCAAGTGATCTTATCATATTGCAACCATGGGTGAAGATAACTCATGTAGAGAGCAAACCCTAGTTTAGGTAATGGTTAGATTTAAGGATAAAACAAAATGGTTACTTATTCAAAGCTTCATGAAGCTTCAACAAAAAACCAAAGCAAGCCACCATTTCATTTATCTTTCCAAAAATGAATTAAAGAAAATAAATAAAACAAATATAAAACCTAACCATTAACCTAAACATGGTTTAAAATAAACACACACCCAAGTTTGCATGTATCATTGATTGACACGAAAATGTGTGTTTTGTAGTTAACCGCAATCAATAACGGTGTCGCGTGTAGCTAGACCGAGATGAGTACGGGTCGTCCTCTGGGAAACGTGGAACCTTTTACTTTTACTTTAGATGTGTTGAAAAAAGAGAGGAGGGATAAAGAATTTTATCGAATGGTTTCTAGATCTACGTTAAACAAGAATGTAAAATATAGATCTAGATTATTTTAAAGATGTAGTAAATATAATAAGAAGGCTTGTAGGGTTCGTTAGGATTTAGTAGTTATGGACGATTAATTAAAAGTTACCCTTTTTATCCATTAATAGATTTAGAACTAGAACGACGGTGATGCATGTAGATTAGGGTTTCTGGAGGGAAAAGGAATCCCACTCTTAACCCTTATCTCGACACGGAACTCCGTTCATATCTAGCCTTTACCAAAACAACCATTAATCTAATCTCTAATCGCAGTCGGAACTAGCAAAGAATTGCTAGCGCGCCCGATTAGGATGTTAATGATTCTTTTGATAAAGTTCCTAAACTTTACAGGACTTAAAAAGGGTTTAATTATTTTCATCGTCCATCAGCCTACCCTACTCCTACGAACCCTAACAAGCGGAGAATTACTCGTGCATGTTGGGAGAAGAAGATGAAAAGACAGAGAGGGAAAACATAATGTAAATGCAAAAAGAATTAAATAAGATAACTACCTTTATTAATCAACTTGAACAAACTACACTTTAATCCGTAGAAAATGATTACAAACTAGTTGCTTCTCGATCTTTCCTAAGAAGGTAGTCGAACAGTCGATGATCAGCCTGGATGCGTGAGCGTCTGGAGCTTCGTGATCTCTTAGGTTTGATGATTTTTCCAAGAGCCCTTCAGTGCCTTTTTATAGTGCAAAGCCAGAATCTTTTAGTTGGAAACTTGGTAAAATTCAGCAGAGATTTACTCCATAAAATTTTAGCACACAATCTCTCTAGATTGCCGCGGATCCGCGGCCAACAGGGGGGTTTGGCCGCGGTTCCGCGGCCAATGGTGAGGATCTCTTCACCAGTTTTCTTGGGCTCTCTGATTTTGACATTTGGCAATCCTAGGCATCTTTAGAATTCAGAAATCTTCTCTCGGTTGCTTCCAGACTTGGTCTCCAAGTTTTGCTTCTTAATTTGGCAAGTTTTCTTCAACAAATTGATTTGTTTGATAAATTCTTCATAACAATTTGGAAATATTCTGCACAACAACTCAAATAAGATTTTAGTAGACTTTGTTCTACTAGGATTAGGTCAATAATATTTGCATACATTTTCCTACCAAATGATAATTAAAATATATTAACACATGGAAAATAATGTTTTTACACATAAACCCTCATATGTATAATATATTATAATAAAGTCCTTTTTTAATATGAAAATGGTAGGAAAAATGTAATACAAATGTGCAGTTTTATCAACTGAACAAATACCCCCAAACTTATCTTTGATCGTCCCAAGCAAACTAGTTTATTCAAGAGGAGAAAAAGAAAGGATAAAACTAAGTACACTTTCGTAGGCAGACACGATTGCACTGAGCACGTGCAACAAGCCGTTAAACCTCTAGGTGTCCCTAGTAGGAGGAGTGTTGTCTCTTGAGGGTTTTCAGCGGATTACACCCACAAAATCCAATAACAAAAGAGAGATGGTGAAATTTACATATAAAGATAAGAACCATAAAAGAAAGGCCTTGAAAAGAAGAGTTTCCAACTATACTAGCTTTTCAGTTGTCATGAGCCCTATTTTAATAGTCATGCAAAAATGTTAGAAATCACATCATCCCTCAATAAAACATCGTCTTTATTCTTCATTCCTACCTTTCATCCAAACATTGATCATATAACCCCACATGTGTGAAATGGACATCCCTACACTCGGAGAATTCAATTCAAGCTATCATACTCTTGTCCATCTACCTTAGTACTTTTTATTTTGATGAATATTAGGATTTGCTCACACATTTTCATGCGACCGTTAATACTTCTTAAGGTACTAACCAACCGATTACTCATGTGCTTGCTGATTAGGTGATAATATTTTCCTCGTCTTGCACCACCTAAGGCTTAGCAGTGACTCCTAGACCAGTTGGCCTTAGGGCACTAGGTGAAGAGGCACCCTCGCTATATTTTTTTATTGCTGCCTTGGCGATAACAAAACCAGTGTTCATTTTTTTTCTTTTCACCATTTTTATATTTTCTTCATTTTTTTTTATTTCGTTCATACTTAGGCTTTTAGACAAGAGCATTTCAAGGTATCCTCTACTATCCCGAGTTTCAAGACGTGTGTAAGTGCATATAGTAGGGTATCAACATTCAAATATTTGGCTTTCAGAATAGAAATTATTTTTCAGACTTATTTTTATCCTCAGATTAGTGACTTCCTTCATTTTACTAACCCTTGGGATAACAGCTCAAAACTACTTATTACTAGTTCGTCTAAGAAAACTTCTAATTTTCTTGGTTTTCTTAAATTAATCCTATCTTTTGGATGTAATGTTTCATTTTATATTCTTTTGTTATATAAAAAATTTTTAATGCCCGGTGTCAAAGATAATTCAGTGAATACAAACCTCCCCCCCAAACCTGTTTTCAGCAGTGTCCTCACTGATGTAGCCTTTTGAGAACAAGGACCTGTATACTAAAGGAGAGATACAAGGGGTAAAATAATAGTTAAATGAAAAATTCCCCCAAACTTATTTTTTGACACGCACAGATATTCAATTAAATCGTTTTTTACTCACCTCCATTCTTAAAAATGTGAAAAAGTTATCAAAACATGGAGGTGAGGCGGAGGAATTTTAGTTTTGATAAAGCGGCTCCTGTAAAAACAGGAGCTCCTCCGCAGGGTCAGCAGAAAAATACGGTTTTAATCTATGCCCATTTACTTTAAAAATTGAACCGTTTTTCAAATTTTCGACTTCAACTGCCCCGTGCGGGTGTACATACCGCACCACAAAAGGTCCTTTCCAACAAGATTTAAGCTTACCCGGATGAAGATGGAGACGAGAATCGTACAGAAGGACTTGTTGCCCTGATGTGAAGGTCTTTCTAGAAAGATTTTTATCGTGGAATACTTTAGTCCTATTCTTTACTATCGCCGCATTATCGTAAGCTTCATCGCGGAGTTCGCTTAGCTCATTCAATTGCAGCTTCCGATAGCTGCCTGCATGATCAAGATCAAAATTAAGCTCTTTAATAGCCCACATTGCCTTATGTTCAATCACGACAGTGAGGTGGCATGCCTTCCCAAACATAAGGCGGTATGGAGACATACCAAGATCGGTCTTATAAGCGGTGCGGAATGCCCAAAGAGCATCCGTCAATTTGGTTGACCAATCCTTACGGTTTTTTGAAACCATCTTCTCCAATATCTGTTTGATCTTCCTATTTGAGATCTCAGCCTGCCCGCTTGTTTGGGGGTGATAGGGCGTAGAAAGCTTGTGAGTGATTGAATATTTCCGCATCAAGGCCTCGAAAGGCCTATTGTAGAAATGTGTCCCGTTGTCGCTAATGATAGCGCGAGGGTGTCCGAATCGCGAAAAGATATTTTCTTTAAGGAACTTAATGACAACTTTGTTGTCATTAGTGCGACACGGTACAGCTTCCACCCACTTCGAGACATAATCAACCACTAACAAGATATATAGATTCCCAAAGGAGTTAGGAAAATGGCCCATAAAATCAATACCCCAAACATCAAATATTTCCACAACCAATATAGGTTGGAGCGGCATCTCATTCCTTCGTGAAATCCGACCCAAATGCTGACATCGCGGACAAGTTTTGCAATGTTCAAATGCATCTTTAAATAATGTTGGCCAATAAAAGCCACATTGCAAAGCTTTCTCCGCCGTTTTTCGAGGTCCAAAGTGACCGCCGCAGGCCTGATCATGACAAAATGATAACACGCTCTTGAATTCATCGTTAGGGACACACCTGCGAATGATTTGATCGGAACAATACTTGAATAGATATGGTTCATCCCAGTAAAAATATTTTACTTGGGATAAAAATCGAAGTTTGTCTTATTTCGACCAATCGCTAGGTATAAGTCCCGTCGCAAGATAGTTCACGATATCCACGAACCAAGGTTCGTAGGATACATTCAAGAGCTGTTCGTCGGGAAATGAGTCATTTATCAGCACGGTCACAGTTGGCGAAGAAGTGATGCGTGAAAGATGGTCGGCTACAACGTTTTCACATCCACTCTTGTCTTTGATGACAAGATCAAATTCTTGTAACAATAGGATCCAACGTATTAGCCTGGCCTTCGCATCCTTCTTCAATAAAAGTTGTCGTAGGGTGGAGTGATCTGTGTAAACCACAATAGGCGAGCCAATCAAGTAGGGCCTGAATTTCTCTAATGCAAATACAACTGCCAAGAGTTCTTTCTCGGTAGTTGTGTAATTTATTTGTGCATCATTCAAGGTCCTACTTGCATAGTAAATTACATGTGGCATCTTATCAATATGCTGTCCTAAGACCGTACCAATAGCAAAATCTGATGCATCACACATAAGCTCGAACGGGTGGTTCCAATCCGGAGATGATAAAACGGGGGCTGTAGTGAGAGATTCTTTAAGTGATTCAAAAGCAGTCTCACAATCCGAATCGAAGTGAAAAGTAGTGTCCTTGGCCAATAGAAGGGTTAAGGGTCTAGCAATTTTGCTAAAGTCCTTAATAAATCTCCTATAAAATCCTGCATGACCAAGGAAGGATCGTACCTCTTTGACGCAATTGGGACGAGGGAGGTTTTGAATGACATCTATTTTAGCTCTGTCAACCTCAATGCCTTTATGTGAAATTATATGTCCAAGTACAATACCTTCTTGGACCATAAAATGGCATTTTTCCCAATTCAAAGTCAAGTTCTTATCCTTGCAGCGGGTAAGAACAGCGTCAAGATTACGAAGGTAGTTCTCAAAGGAGTCCCCAAAAATGGAGAAATCGTCCATAAAAATTTCTAGAAAATTTTCCACCATATCTGAAAATATCCCCATCATGCACCGCTGAAATGTAGCGGGAGCATTGTATAACCCAAAGGGCATGCGTCTATAAGCAAAAGTTCCGAAAGGACAAGTAAAAGTGGTTTTATATTGATCCTTTTCGGCGATGGGGACCTGGTTATAGCTAGAGTATCCGTCCAAGAAACAGTAGTATTCGTGTCCCGCTAGTCGTTCTAACATCTGGTCAATGAAAGGTAGAGGGAAGTGATCTTTCCTCGTCGCGGCATTGAGTTTCCTGTAATCGATACATACGCGCCACCCAGTTTGGGTGCGTGTTTGGATTAACTTATTAACCTCATTAGTGATGACCGTGATGCCAGACTTTTTAGGGACCACATGAATTGGACTTACCCATTGGCTATCAGATATGGGGTAAATTATTCCACTATCAAGGCACTTGACGATTTCTTTCTTTACCGCCTCCTTCATAACGGGATTTAACCATCTTTGTGGGCCTCGGGTTGGTTTGGCTTCATCCATCAGATGTATGTAATGTTCAACAATTAAGGGACTAATCCCTTTGATGTCAGCCATTGTCCAACCAAATGCTTCCCGATTCGATCTCAACACTGCCAAAAGTGCATTCTCTTGCTCTACGGCTAGAGAAGCGGATATAATCACTGGCAAAGTCTCATTCTCTCCTAAATCTGCATATTTAAGATGAGAAGGTAGCGGTTTGAGATCAAGAATTGGCGGAGAGACAATAGAAGGAGGGGTAACGGAATGATATTCGGACTCCTTAAGAGGTTCAAAACTTGCATAAGATATTGACTCGGAAAGTGCTGCTGACTTTTGCAACGAGTCAACGGGTTCAATCTCAAGGTCGGACTCATTGAACATATTCTCACTGTGAAGTGGTGCAAGATCAAACGATGTCTTATTAATGTTGTCGAGAACATCAAAGCAAAGCTCCTCATCCATGCAGCTTTCGGAAGCTATCTCGTGGATGGAACAAACATCCAGCAATTGAGCAGAAGGTTCTGATGGCTGACTTCCTAGCTTGTAAATATTAAGCTCAATTGTCATTTTCTCGAAGGATAAGTTCATAGAACCGTTACGACAATTAATTACAGCGTTAGAAGTTGCTAGGAAGGGTCGACCAAGTATCACCGGGATTTGATTGCGTGGGTTTGCTACAGGTTGTGTATCTAAAACAATAAAG
This sequence comes from Agapanthus africanus, assembly GCA_030015575.1. Lineage (NCBI taxonomy): Eukaryota > Viridiplantae > Streptophyta > Magnoliopsida > Asparagales > Amaryllidaceae > Agapanthus > Agapanthus africanus. The sequence continues at coordinate 283,257,384 of CM057350.1, forward strand.
TCCACGGGAAATATGAATTCCCCGACTTTAATTAACACATCCTCTAGTTCGCCCCGAGGTTTGGTGATAGATCGGTCTGCCATTTGGAGAGTACAATGGGCGGGTTTTAACTCTCCAATTCCTAACTGCTCGTATACTGAATAAGGAAGCAAGTTGACGCTAGCGCCTAGATCGAGTAAAGCACGATTTATATTTTTACCCCCAATAGAAATAGAGATTGTAGGATAGCCGGGGTCCTTACGTTTTTTGGTATTTGTTGGGTAAAAGCTGTGCTAACATTACTCGTCATGAAAACCTTTTTAGGCACTTGAGTTTTTCTCTTCCTAGTGCACAAGTCTTTAAGGATTCTTGCATAAGATGGGACTTGTTGAATAGCATCTAGGAGAGGAATATTCACGCTAACTTGCTTAAACATTTCCACAATCTTCTCCATTTGCGGGTTAGGTCGGTTGGCCCTTAATCGGTTTGGAAATGGAGCTCGATCAATAAGTTTTGGGTCCAACGTTTGTGGAGAAGACTGTGGCGACGGATTCGATCCCAAAATTGGAGTGGGAATCGACTTAGATAGATTTGGTGAAATGTTTGAGCCTTGGGGAAAATGGAGAATAGGCTCGGACGAAGGTGAGAGACTAGACGAATTAGGGGAAGAAGAAGAAGAAGGGGTATCAAATGTGTCACTATCATCAAATTGCTCACCCACTCGGTTATTCAGCACTCTCCCCGATCTCAACGTAGTGACGGCATTCACATTATGACTTTTTGAATGGCCAGGATTCGGAAGGGGTTGAGATGGGAGTTTCCTTTTCTCTCTCGCACTCATTGCGGCGTTTAATTGTGCGATTTGGTTCTCTATTGATTTGATACTCTCACCATGGGAGGAGGAGTTTTTCGTTAGGGCATCAATAGAAGACCTCATCTCAGCCGAATTTTGCATGGATTGTTTCATGAACATATCCAAAGTTTGTGCAAGTGAGTTGTCAGTACCGGCCACTTGTGGTGTAGAAATGTTGGCCGGATTTTGGAAATTCTGTGACTGAAAGGGGGGCTGATTCTGTGGTTGTGGTTGCTGTGGAGGAGGTCTTTGATAATTGCTTTGTTGGTTTTGATTCCAAGCAAAGTTAGGATGATTCCTCCATCCTTGATTGTACGTGGAAGAATAAGGGTCGTTTCTAGGTCGTTGCTGAAAAGCAGCATTAGCTTGAAACGATGCATTCATAGGACATTCTTCTGTTAAGTGTGAAGGATCCGAATAGCAACCACAGACAGTCTTGGGAAGCGTGACCTGATTTAGGGAGACTGATGAAAGTTTGTTCTCAATAGAATCGAGTTTCTTCTGCATCGCTGCTATTTCGGCTTTTACTGCGATGGAAACGTCGAGCTGGTGAATACCTCCCTTAGTTGTAGGTGGTCTTACGCTTTCCCACTGCAACGTGTGTTCAGCGAGATCTTCCAGATATTTCCATGCTTCACCATCATCTTTAGACATGAAATTGCATTGACACATTGTTTCAAGCATCTGCTTTGTCGCTGGATTAATGCCCTCATATATAATCCGACATAAATCCCATCTTTGTATTCCGTGATGGGGGCATTGGACAAGCAGATCTTTGAAACGTTCAAAGCACTTCCAAAATGGTTCATTGGGAAGCTGGGTGAACTGGTTGATCTCGCTCCTAATATGGGCAGTCTTATGGTTTGGATAAAACTTCTTAAGAAATGCTATGACGAATTCGTCCCAATTAGTGATAGAGTGTGCTGCAGTATTGTAAAGCCATTTTTCTGCCAAGTCGCACAGTGTGAATGTGAGAAGACGTAAGCGCATAGCATCTAAAGTCAATTGTGAAGTACCCATCATTGCGCATACGTTTTCGAATTTGGTGATGAAAATGTACGCGTCTTCCGACTCAAGCCCGTGAAATTTGGGCAGCAGATTGATGTAGTGGGGTTTAATTTCGAAATTATCCCCGTTCGGTGGTGGAAGAGATAGACAAGTAGGAAGGGGACCATGAATAGGATAGCATCTCTCTTGGAGAGAGATGCACGGTGGATTCTGCTCACCTGCGGGCGGTGGCAGCGTGGTGTTATAATTAGATGGAGTGCCGTCCATCACGGTCGATATGGTGTGTGGTGGGGGAAAAGAAGATGAAGAAGTACCGACTTCAGCGTCGATAGCAGGAACGCGGACAAGACGGGCACTAGGATCCCGTGTCCAGCCTAGCATGCACTAAGCGGGTTTAGTGCAAGTGGCAGCGTGTGTGTGATTTTAAAATTGGCTTGTTTTTGAAAAAGTGGGACTCAAGACAAATCTCCCTAAGATGCACAAGCAACCCTAGAACTAAGGTCACCTAGGTCCAGTCTCTAGACCGCTCCTAGACTTCCAAAGGACAAGCCGCAGGATAAATCCTCTACCGCCTCCGTACTACCCTTGTAGCCAGGTAAGTGCCAGGTAAGTGGGAAGGAACCACGTCGTGGGCCTAATTAAAAACTACTAGCCTTTGTCACACTTGCCTAGGCACTACAAAAGTAATGCGGATAAACGATAGATTACCCACGACCTTCCTCTGTCCTTATTGAGCGCGACAGTCCTTAAAGTCTGGTCTAGATATTTTTTAAATTAATGAAGGGTTGATCTATATGCTCGGATTGTGATTTGTGGGGCTTAGGAAGGGTGATGAAATCCCCACCTAATCTTGATTTGGTCTTTGCCCCTTAAAGTCCGTATTAAATATGCAAAACAAAACCAATCACAAAACTTTTGCAAAAAGAATTTTTTTTAGCGGCGCAATTTTGCAAAGAATCCTGCAGAAAATAGATTTTATTGGATTTGAGGGGAGAGAGAAGGAGTTAAGAAAGATACCAGAGAATTCTGTGGCCCTAACTCTTCTATCCTGCCGCGAAACCGCCGCACAAAGTGCCTTTATGCCGCGGTTCCGCCGCGTGGCAGAGGGATCACTTGATGAAAATTTTTGTATAGCCTTTTGTGCTCCTCTGGATCTCTAAAAAAGTCTCTGTTCCCTGTTCCCCTTAATTCTGTGTCTGCAGATCTCCTTGCAAAAATTCACGCACAAATCGTTAAATATGCAGTTTGCAGTTTTGTGTTAATAATGATATGACTCGTCTAAGAATTCAACACAAATAGTAAAAATAAAAAATTACGCACGTATCCCCGGCAACGGCGCCATTTGATTGACACGAAAAGGTGTGTTTTGTAGTTAACCGCAATCAATAACGGTGTCGCGTGTAGCTAGACCGAGATGAGTACGGGTCGTCCTCTGGGAAATGTGGAACCTTTTACTTTTACTTTAGATGTGTTGAAAAAAGAGAGGAGGGATAAAGAATTTTATCGAATGGTTTCTAGATCTACGTTAAACAAGAATGTAAAATATAGATCTAGATTATTTTAAAGATGTAGTAAATATAATAAGAAGGCTTGTAGGGTTCGTTAGGATTTAGTAGTTATGGACGATTAATTAAAAGTTACCCTTTTTATCCATTAATAGATTTAGAACTAGAACGACGGTGATGCGTGTAGATTAGGGTTTCTGGAGGGAAAAGGAATCCCACTCTTAACCCTTATCTCGACACGGAACTCCGTTCATATCTAGCCTTTACCAAAACAATCATTAATCTAATCTCTAATCGCAGTCGGAACTAGCAAAGAATTGCTAGCGCGCCCGATTAGGATGTTAATGATTCTTTTGATAAAGTTCCTAAACTTTATAGGACTTAAAAAGGGTTTAATTATTTTCATCGTCCATTAGCCTACCCTAATCCTACGAACCTTAACAAGCGGAGAATTACTCGCGCATGTTGGGAGAAGAAGATGAAAAGACAGAGAGGGAAAACATAATGTAAATGCAAAAAGAATTAAATAAAATAACTACCTTTATTAATCAACTTGAACAAACTACACTTTAATCCGTAGAAAATGATTACAAACTAGTTGCTTCTCGATCTTTCCTAAGGAGGTAGTCGAACAGTCGATGATCAGCCTGGATGCGTGAGCGTCTGGAGCTTCGTGATCTCTTCGGCTTGATGATTTTTCCAAGAGGCCTTCGGTGCCCTTTTATAGTGCAAAGCCAGAATCTTTTAGTTGGAAACTTGGTAAAATTCAGCAGAGATTTACTCCACAAAATTTTAGCACACAATCTCTCTAGATTGCCGCTGATCCGCGGCCAACAGGGGGGTTTGACCGCGGTTCCGCGGCCAATGGTGAGGATCTCTTCACCAGTTTTCTTGGGATCTCTGATTTTGACATTTGGCAATCCTAGGCATCTTTAGAATTCAGAAATCTTCTCTCGGTTTCTTCCAGACTTGGTCTCCAAGTTTTGCTTCTTAATTTGGTAAGTTTTCTTCAACAAATTGATTTGTTTGATAAATTCTTCATAACAACTTAGAAATATTCTGCACAACAACTCAAATAAGATTTTAGTAGACTTTGTTCTACTAGGATTAGGTCAATAATATTTACATACATTTTCCTACCAAATGATAATTAAAATATATTAACACATGGAAAATAATGTTTTTACACATAAACCCTCATATGTATAATATATTATAATAAAGTCCTTTTTTAATATGAAAATGGTAGGAAAAATGTAATACAAATGTGCAGTTTTATCAACTGAACAATCATCAAACATGATACAAACTAGTGCACAAAACTATATCATATATACAATGTGCACATCAAGTGAGAAAATCCATGTTAAGTGAACCAATACTAGTTAATGCAAAGTAATATATCAAATATATAATTATACATTAAATCATTAAATCAACACTTGATTTAATGATCCGGTCATACTGCATATAACCGACTAATATTAAGTGTATCAATGTATCGAATCAACACTTGATTCGGTAACCCGGCTATATCTTATATAACCGTCCGATGATACAAATCGTGAGAATAGAATTCAGTATCACATACTGGTATTATTCTCGGTCCCGCACATATCTCATATGCGCTCCTATTTCGTTTCGCTTGAGCCAGGAAACCTCTGTGTAGTACTCTAAAGACTCGTCAATACGCCGGCAGCAGGCGATGATCATATCAAACACCCACAAGCCGCAAGCGGTCTGCTAAACGTAACGGCCACCCGGGTATTGAGCGATCAGAAGATCAACGAGCAAGCCCGCTCACACTCCTGTGAATCCAACCAGTAACACTTACCGTACAGTCCGGTCTGTTCGTCTGATATGTCGCATATCTCGCCTAGGGGTGGTAAACGTCAGACCCCAGTAGCTTGATAAGTCATGCCGATGTAAGGTCCATAACAAGCGTGAAACTACTGATAACTCTTACCAGTAAATCACTGCAACCCTGGCAAGGGATTTCCAGTTATGGCCAGTCGAGCATAGCGCAACATCAACCCCCAATACCGGGAGAGACGAATCCCCTCCTATCGCTCATTGCCTCCATGTGAATCGGGACTGTACCCAAAAACCACCTGTTTGCACAACTCAGTAGAGCCGTGGTAGGGTGGAAATCAAAGCACAGTGGGAGACACACAAGACTCTATGACGATCTCGGGTCAACATATTAAGCTGTACCAGTGTCACCAGAGAACTGCCATCTGACGTGAGGTATAATACCATCTGGGAGTTCTCGGCGAGTCCGTTCAGTGTACCCAGTCATCACTGAGCACCCGCATACCATCTCTGATGTCAAACAGCAATGGATATGGGATCATCCATCGCTCATCACATGGATCGAGAAGATATACGCTAGTCTACTCTGGAATATCGATGCCCCGTCTCGATATTCCCATGACTTGGAATATTGAAGGATGTACTCATGGACTACCCAGGCCCCACTAGTATGATCTACATCATAGTCCTGGAAGTCGAGCACATATCCTAAGGGCTTTATCAACATGTAATAGAGAGACAGGAAGTATACATGTTAAGATAAAGAGCAACCAGATAGCGTACTATCATGTCGAGCAAGAAAGTCCTACCTATATATGTCCCAGCATCCACTACAATATACATCCTATGTACAGTAATGGCCTCTAGGGCATACATATAACTAACAGTTTGGTCTTGCCCCTACGGATATAGCCGTAGGGGCAAACAAAGACCCCTACGGCTGTTTCCGTAGGGGCATAATATCAGGATTCCTGATATTTTGTCCCTACGGATAAGTACCTACGGATAAATCCGTAGGGGATACTAATTCACCCTACGGATAAATCCGTAGGTACAGTTAATATAATTAAAATAACCGTAAATAAAATAACTTTTTTCCCCTACGCCCTAATCCGTAGGTGCAAATGTACCTACACAGAACTCCGTAGGGGCAAGTTTTTGACCGTAGGGGCAAGTTCAGGGCTTCAACTTGCACCTAAGGCGTTTGCACCTACAGATGAATTTTTTGCCCCTACGGATATATCAGTAGGGGCAGTGGGTTGCCCCTACGGGTAAATCCGTAGGGGCAACCCTTATTTCTAGTAGTGAGGTTTACGTCGACGATATGCTCGTTAAATCAGTCTCGTCGACCGACCATGCCAAGGACCTGGGCGAGGCCTTCGAGGTACTCCGCCATTCAAGATGAAACTGAACCTCGCCAAGTGCGCATTCGGGGTCACCGGGGGAAAGTTCCTCGGTTTCATGGTTACCCACCATGGGATCGAGGCTAACGTCGAGATCATGCGACTGACAGGGCGGGTAGTCGCTCTGAGCCGTTTCATGTCGAGGTCTGAGGAAAAGTGCCTCCCATTTTTCAAAGCTCTAAGGAAAATCCCAAGGTTCGAGTGGACAGAAGAATGCCAGACCGCCTTCGACCAATTAAAGAGGCACCTTGCGACGCCACCACTGCTAACTCGACCAGTTGAAGGGGATGAGCTCTCACTATATCTGGTGGTATCTTATCAAGCAGCGGGCTCGGTGCTCGTACGAGAGGTCGGCGGAGCGCAGAAGCCGGTGTACTACGTGAGCCACGTCTTCAAAGACGCAGAAACAAGATACCCAGCCATAAAGAAGATTGTCTTAGCACTCGTTGTGGCCTCAAGGAAGCTACGACCCTACTTCCAGGCATACACTATCCTCGTTCTCATTGAGCACCCACTGGGGGCTATCCTCACCTCACCCGAGTCCTCGGGCCGCTTAGAGAAGTGGAGGTGGGAGCTGTCCCAGTTTGACATAAAATACCGTTCAAGGCAGGCCATCAAAGCACAAGCCCTGGTCGATTTTATCATCGAGTGCACCATCCCCAGCAAGGAACCGGAGTCCACGCTGACCCTCGCGGCTCAACACCTGATCGTGGGGAGGCCCGACTCGATCCCTTAGTGCATCATTTACGTCGATGGATCCTCAACCGAGGAAGGCTGTGGCGCGGGCCTCATCATTCGGGGCCCGAACGGGGTAGAAATGGAGTATTCTTTAAAGCTCGGATTCAAGGCCTCAAACAACACGGCAGAGTATGAGGCCCTGCTGGCTGGACTATGCATGGTCTCTGGGCAGGGGCGGAAAACAATTCGAATCCGCAGTGACTCAGCCCTGGTCATTGGTCAAGTGACCAGCCACCTCGAGGCTCGGGAACTTCTAATGATGAAGTACCTGGCCGAGGTAAGAAAACTTCGGAAGAACTTCGACGAAGTCCAGATAGAGCAAATACCCAGGCAGCTCAATGCCCAAGCCGACGCCCTGAGCAAGCTGGCTTCATCCTACTCGGCCAACAACAAGCGGTCTATCCTCTTCGAAACCTTGCCACGGCCCAGCGTAGAATATGGGGCGACAATACTTCATGTATATACAGTGCAGGAAGATGACCAAGACTGGAGAAAGCCCCTCATGGAATTCCTAAGGGATGGTACACTCCCAGAAGATCGGGGAGCAGCTCGCCGTCTCCGGGCCAAAGACCATCACTTCATCTGGTGCAACGGGAACCTTTACAGGAAGTCCTTCACTCAGCCCCTTCTCCGGTGCGTCGACTCCCATGAAGTCGACTACGTCCTCCATGAAATCCATGAAGGGGTCAACAGCGCACACCAAGAGGCCCGAACCTTAATCCAGAAGGCATTGCTTCAGGGGTACTACTGGCCAACTATTCACCAAGACGTCCAGAAGCTCGTCAGGAGATGCAAAAGTTGCCAGCTCCACGGAAGCATACCTCGCCTTCCGGCTACCGAGCTGACCGCTTTAACCTCCCCATAGCCGTTCGCCCAGTAGGGATTGGACATGATGGGCCAGCTCCCGACCGGAACGGGTGAGCACAAATATGTCATCGTCGCAGTAGACTACTTCACGAAGTGGATCGAGGCCGTCCCCATCAGGAAACCAGATGCCGCCACGACCATCAAGTTCCTGCAGAACAACCTGATACTCCGGTTCGGTATCCCGAGGTGTATCATCACTGACCACGGGACGAACTTCGAAAACGAGAAAGTGAAGGATTTCTGCAACGAATATCATATCCTCATGAAGTTTGCCGCGGTCGCACAGCCCTAATGCAACGGGCAGGCTGAAGTCGTTAACCGGGACGTCCTCCGAGGTCTTTGGACTCACCTAGAAGGATTCCAAGACAGTTGGGTCGAGGAATTGCCCCGGGTCTTATGGGCCCTGCGCACGTCAAAGAAGACCCCCACCGGGAAAACCCCTTTCAGCCTCTGCTACGGGGCCGAGGCAATGGTCCCAGCGGAGATCGGGCTACCCAGTCACCGGGTTGAACACTTCGACGATGATGCAAACACCACGGCACTACGGACCAACCTGGACATCTTGTTGGAGAAGCGAGACCGGGCTCAGATCAGCCTATCAGCAGCAAACTGCCCAATACTACAATGCGCGGGTCAAGCGTCGCTCCTTCAGGACCGGAGATCTGGTCCTACGGCGGAACGAGTTTGTTGATCAAGGCAGGCTGCATAAGTTTCCCCCGAAATGGGACGGTCCTTTCCTATTCTCCGAGGTGCTTCCCGACGGAGCCTACCACTTACAGGACACGGACGGACGCAAGTTTCCACGGCCTTACAATGCTGAGAAGCTCAAGCTGTACCAGTAATATGAATACCTACGAGTGTGTAACTCTCCTTTCATAAAGACAATATAAATTTTTCTAAAAAGTCCTTTCCATTCAAATAACAATAAGGGAACACTAGAATATTGCAAAAGAAGAATCTTATTCATCCCAAAAGGTACTATGGGCTCCTCAGCCTTACAGAAAAAGGGAAGGTTACAACAAAGGTGAAACGGGATCAAGGAAGTACTCCTGGTGATACTCGGAGTTGATTTCCCTTAGCCGGGCCCTCGCCGCCATAGCTGCTCCCACCGACGCAGCGCGCGGACCCGATACGCTACAGAAGCACCCGGCGCATAGCCCTTTGATCCTCGGCCCATGATGTACCTCATCTTGAAACACTCCAGGATGAGACCCAAGGATCGATCGTGCCTGGCCTTCGAGATGAGGATGAACAGGAAGATCGAACGCACCTTGTCGAGCGCTTCGTCCAGAATATCCTCGGTGAAGGGATTATCCAGACCCGGGGACCCCCTCTAGATCGTGTACATCAGCATCTGAAGAAGGGACGACCGCCAAGGGAGAAGCCGGCCAAAGTGATCCTCTAGGCGCTGAACCACTCTCCGATACCCATCCTCGGTCAGAGATTGGTCATACAATGCGACATCATCGAGGGAGATGATCTCTTCGATCAAATACACGCGCCCAACTATCTCAAAGAAAGCGATATCGGGGGAGCTGCCATCCCCTCTCTATTTATAACCCCAAGCAAAGCTTCAAGGACCCGGATTCTCGCATATACCGGCGCGAATCTTGGGAATCACGTCAGCTAGTCCAATGCCACGCCGCCATGTGGCGATACTGACGCGGCTCCACGAAACTTTCCGCCTTCCCCCGTACGTCCCTGACACATGTCATCCGTGACTATTGCCCTTCCTGATGTTCATGCATCTGGAGGGTCGGTAAATTCTTACGCAACCGGGCGTCAACCCTGCTCGGTCCTACCTCGCAACGCCAGGGACCAAAGCCCTCACCAAGAGGCAACCGAGTGGCTACCCCGTAAGTCCACGGTAGCACCCCGGCCATCAAACAGACGCCAAATGCGGAACAAAAACTTTTTACAAACTGGCGCTATCGTGTACCGTAACCTGGATCTGCCATTAAAGCTAAACTAACAAACTAGAAAGTGGGTAGAAGTGTTATACCGAACGATCCGAGTCCTTCGGTCTTCAACCATCATCCCACGCTTTGTTGCGGCGGCTTCGATCTTCTGAAAACTCCAGTCTCGTCGTCCAGGTGGCACCACGTCGACAGATCTTTAAACGGGCTCCCGCCTCTGAACCGAGGCAACTCGATCGTCAAGTTTGCTAAAAGAGACGACCAAGATGATATAGAGAATGTGTAGAACACTTTGTCTCGTTACGTCCAAGGCTATGGACGAACGGTTATGGAAGTTGCCTTTTGGATCGGGTGGAAATGTGAAATGAGTATCTATCAAATTTCCATACACTTAAACTCTTATCTTTTTCTCTCAAGCAACCATTACCCTTCACAAATGAATGGCCGGCCAATTTGTAGGGGGGAGGTGAGTGTAGGAGAGGGGAGGGTCACCATAACAATAATGAAGAGGATGAGTCATTATACACCTTGTATGAACACATTAAATGTTAACCAATGAACTTAAACCTAGTCAGAAAAGCATTTAATGCAATAATCAATGCACTAATGACTCACCAAGATGCATGAACCTAGTCACCACCTTCTAGAAGCTTCTACACTCATCCAAAGAAAAGATAAATCCGCATTTAACCGAATGTTAAATACGGCAGATAGAAAACTGGAAACTGGCAACTTCCAAAAGCGATCCCGAAACGAATTTCAGGATAACCCCGTATTAGTATAAACATACCCGTATTTGTATTACGACTGAATACAAATGCATCTGAGACAAAGATATTATATCTACACAGTATAATACTCGGATCCGGCTTAAACCAAAGCCGACCAGTATTATCTGCCCGAAAAACGACACGTGCGAAAACGCACGTGCATTTTCCGAACCCTGCCATAAAACCATACGGCCTCTACAACGTTCCGCCCGAACTTGGGAAAGTGTCTGTGGGGTCTCTAATGACTCATCAACACACTGGCACTAGGTATAACCACTAGCACGTCAGAGATACAAGCTGTACGTAACTGTTGCCTATGTATTGATCGAAAGGGAAGCTGACGAGCGAACTCATCTATGAACCCTACTGAGTCTAACAGTGACAATGTATATACAGTCCGGTCCGTTCGTCTAAAGAGTATCGCATATCGAGTCTAGGGGGGTGGATAAAGTCAGACCCCTAATAACGCGATAAATCGTGTCGGTATGAAGCCCATCACTACCTGAGAAACTACTGATCCAAATCAGTAATTCTCCACTACCTTGGCCAAGGATTTCTAGTGATGGCCACCCGTGCACTGTGCGACATCAACCCCCAATACCGGGAGAGACGAATCCCCGACGATCCGCTCACTGCCTCCATGTGGCTCGGGACTGTACCCAAAAAATACCTGTTTGCACAACTCCTTTGAGCGTGGTAGGGTAGGAATCAAAGCACAGTGGGAACTCACACGAGAAAAATGACGATCTCAGGTCGACAAACTAACCTGTACACATGTCACCAGGGAACTGCTATCTGACGATATGTATAATACCAACTAGCATGTTCCCGGCGAGTCCTGTCCGGTGTACTCATAACCCAATGAGCACCTGTATACATCTTAGGTGATCCAACTGACACCAATGGCTTGTGAGACCGGCCATTGCCCCTCGTTGGGGTCTCGACTGTATACACTAGTCTACTCTGGAGTATCGATGCCCTGTCTCGAAACTCCCACGACTAGGGACACTTTTAAGGATGTGCTTATAGACCCCAGCTCCCACGTATATGATCGCCATCATACTGCTGGTAGTCAAGCATGAATCCTATGGGCTCTATCATTATGCAATAGTGAACTAAAGCATATATACGATGATAAATACAAACCAGATAGGATACTATCATCTCGAGCAAGACTGTCATATCTGTTAGTGTTTATGCCCTAGAAGGCCATTACTGTATCATACTAGTTTGTATATTACTTAATGGAAGCTTGGGATATTCACATGTATATAACAGTCTTGCTAAACATGGTCGTATGCTACTTGGTTTTTCTATCTTAATATGTGAGTGTACGTATTGATAGAGCTCTTAGGATCTTGCTTGTCTACCAGCGTTGTGATGGCAGTCACACTAGTGGGGGCTGGGTAGTCTACAAGCACATCCTTATTCAGGTCCCTGGTCGTTGGATTATCGAGACAGAGCATCGATACTCCGGAGTAGACTAGTGTGTACGCTTCTCATCCCAGTTGGGGAGATGGTCTGTCCCACAGCCGTCAGTACGTCGTACTGGAGATAGTATGCAGGTGGTCGTTAGGTTACGGGTACACCGGACAGGACTCACAGAGAACTGTTGGTTGGTTTTATACCAGTCGTCAGTGAACAGTTCCCAGGTGACATGAGTACAGCATAGTCCGCAGACTTGACACTGCTACTTCGCCTCGAGTGTGTCCCACTGTTCTTAGATTGCTACCCTACCACGGCTCAAAGGAGTCGTGCAAACAGGTAGCAGTTGGGTGCAGTCCCGAGCACTTGGAGGCAGTGGCGGTTAGACAGGATTCGTCTCTCCCGGTATTGGGAGTTGATATCGCGCTGTGTCAGAGAGCCATTACGCAAAGTCCTTGGCCAGGGCAAGCGAGATTTGCTGGTTGGTTCCAGTAGTTTCTCAGGGTGTAATGGGCTTCGCTCCGACACGACTTATACCGCTATTAGGGGACTGACGCTTGCCGCCGCCCTAGGCCCGATATGCGATAGTCTAAGACGAACGGACCGGACTGTATGGAGATTGTCACAGCAGGCTCAGTAGGAGTTCGGATGGGTTTCCTCATCGGCCTTCTTATCGACAACTACCTGGGGACCGTTACGTACAGCTAGTGCCGCTTGCGGTCTGTGGTTAAACCCACTGCCAGCGTAGTAGTCGAGTCTCTAGAGTCCCACACAGAGAGTTTCCTACTCCAGGCGAAACGATATAGAGGTCGTATGGTTTTACGACAAAGGGTTCGGACACATACGTGTGTTTACGCACGTACGACTTTCGGACAGTTTTTACCAGTCGGCTTTGGTTTAAGCCAGTTACTGGTATCCGGTTATTGGATTTATACAGTCTAAAGTTTTTCCGTATTTTTGCGGATCGGAGGGGCGTTCTCGTAATTGTGCGAGAAGCTTATAGAAGATGATGACTAAGGAGGTTTAGGTGTCATATGCATTGAATGAGTTTAGTGAGTCATGAGAGTGATTCATCCATATCATTAATGCATAATAAATGATTAATGAGTCATGGTTGTGAATCACCATTAGATATTTATGAAACTTGATTATTCATCATTTGTTTTTCTTTTATTGATGAATTTTAAAGTTTCATATATATTATGATAACTTACTATTCTCACTTCATAATATCATTCACATTCTCTCTCCTCAAGCTCACTCTCTTCAAACCCTAATCCTCACCTCTCATGTGTTGAGAACAAGGATTAGTTAGACTAAACAATCCATAACCCTCACTCTATCTCATCTATCTTCTTTGATTAGCAATCCAAGAAGGTTAGTTGCCTCAAGTTTAGAGGCTAAGCTTGGAGTTTTGCTCTCGGGTGGATCATCTACTACATCAAGAAGGCCGAGGAGGACGAGGAGATCGTAAAGCCGAAGGACTTGGTTCGATAGGTATAATCCCTAAGCATAGTAGTTTAGAACAACTATATGTTTAGTTAGTTATCGTTTAGCTTCGATTCAAGCGGTTAGTCGATGTTTGTTCACTAAACAAGTTCGTTTTTGAAAATTCCGCCTCCCCACAAGTATTGGGGTGTTGTACATCGACTTACAGTGGTATCAGAGCCTCGCTAAATAATAAATAACTTTTTTGCAAATTTGTATGAATTTCGAACGGAAAAAACGAAACCGGAAAAGCCCGAAAAATCATGTTTCTGTCGATTTATAAATGAAGTCCAAAATTTTTTCAGGGATGTTCAGAAAGCTTAACATGATAGTAGTAGAACACAAAAAAAATTTGGTGCCCTGAATCGCCTACGGAGCCGCGGATCCGCGGCGCATAGCACTGTTCCCGCCGCGGATCCGCCGCAGTTTTGACGATTCAGGGACCCATTTTTCTTGTGTTGGTTCTCTGTGATATTTGGGATTTTCTGGTATTTTTTAATTTTGCTCAGGTTTCAAGTTTACAGAGCAGTATTGGAGCAAGATTAAAAGTGTTTAATCGATCGAAATTATACAGTATTTGCTTGTTGGATTATATCTGTGATTGTATAATGTGTTCGTAAACCTCCCCTAACTGCTAGTATGTCAGTTGGCAGGGGGTTGCACATTTTTGAAATGGTTTTATCTGTTTGTGCATATGAACTGTATTGGACTGTTGTGGTGTATAGCCGGGGTTTAGCAATGGGTTATTATTTTATTCATTTGTTGTAAATGTAATTTGTTGTAATATTATTTTTGCGGGGCACATCCAGGTTGCGGTTGTAGCCACCGTTGTATTATTTCATTTTACTGTTTCTGCTCCTAGGACTGACCCAAGGTAGGGTGCACAAACTGCCGGGTGGGTAGTTTGCCGTACCCGTAGGGGTCGAGGGTGGGATAATGGCTATTCATCACAACTGTGTTATCCGTCTTTTCTTGCAGGCTCAAAAGAAATACGGATTGCTTGCAAATCCAATTAAGTTCATCTGTGTTCTGGAATGTATATCATTGCGTCAGACGAATGTAAAATATCTATATATATGATAGCTATTTAGACGTCACTTATGTTTTACATCCGCGCTAGCCCAGCCCCCGCTCTGTCGTTAGTTAAGTAACCTAACGGGTGATGACGGGACCCCGTGGCGAATGAGGATGGCATAAGAGGACGTTATATTTTCGTTGTTTTCTGCAATGATAGGTTAAAGATGGGACGCATTATCTATAATGCAAAGAAAAACAAACCAAAGTTTAAATCGTTGGAACAATTTAAAAGAAACCACTCGGTTAATTTTAAAAACAGATATTTTTAAATGCGGAGCTTTAACCACTCCTTTTAAAAGCTATCAGGTTCCTTCGGTTATATCAAGTTCACTACGTTCACGGTTTCGCCAAAACCAGTCGTAGCCCTCCGTCATTTCTTATGGATAGTCAGTAGTATTCAAGCTGTGTTTGTTGGCTTTCGTCAAGACATGGTGTTTGGTAGCTGCTGGGTATTCATTTGTTACATAGATAGATGTGTTGGTTTGGGACAGTCGCATTACCTTGTTGGCTTTCGTCAAGGGTATATACGGGTGGGTTCAAATTAACAAGATAATGATGGGCAGAACTTGACATGTGACTTATGATTTGTTGGCTTTCGTCAAGGTCATAAGAGCATGGGGGCAAAAACTTATATCAGGAATTTCTAAAGAAACTGAAATTTGCAAAGAGATGCATACCATTTGGAGTTTGATGAATGTTGGTAGGATTCCTTCAACATTATCATACGATGATATTTGGATCCTGATCCTACTGTGAGTACATGCTACTTATCAGGATATTCGTCACTTAACGATCAATGCTATAAACCAAGTAGGTGTCCAGAAAGGTGTCAGCGGGGTTACGCCCCCAGAGAAAAGAGGTTATTTAATTAAGGAACTTCGCGAAAGCGTTGGAAAACCTCCCTCGAAGTATCGACACTGGCCTGGCTGAACGGTTAAGCAAGTATTGTACGGTGAGAATAGTCCTGGCTAATTCTTCTTTTATGGTTTGAGGAAGGATTCGAGAAACAGTGGGAGCCATCCAGTTTAGATAAACTAAAAACCACTCTAAACTTGCAAGAGCATCATGCTAAAGAGTTTTCTTCTCTCTCTCCTAATTGCAGCGACCCTGAAAATGACTGGACTTAAGTTATTTTTAGAGAAAAATATACTGACAGGGCCAAACTATAAAGATTGGCTGCGGAATATCAAAATGGCTTTGACCTATGACAAATTGGGGTACATCCTCACCGCTACGGCACCTGCTGTCCCTGGTCCCAAATCCAGCAATGCGGATAAGGAAATCCGCAAAACCTGGGATTTAGATTGCGCGAAAGCCAAGTGCATCGTGCTTGCCTCAATGAACAATGAACATCAGAGGAGGCACGAGGATATGTCTCTAGATGGCATATTTCTCCATACAAAGGAACTTTCTGGAGAGCAATCTCGTATAGCAAGATACGAGACCTCTAAGAACTTGTTTCGAGCGAGGTTGGCTGTCGGGTCATCGGTAGGTGAACATGTCCTAAAGATGATCGGCTATATTGAAGAGCTCGCAGACCTTGGGACGACTTTGGATAATGAGGTCTATACAGACCTTATTCTCCAGTCCCTTCCTCCCACCTACGCCCAGTTTATCCTGAACTTCAATCTTCAAGGAAAAGAAGTTGAACTTGCGGAACTCCTGAACATGTTAAGGAGTGCAGAGGGCACCTTGCAGAAAGCAAGGGAAACACCCGCTATGTTTGTTGGCGGTGCATCTTCTTCCGGGTCCAAGGCTAGGGCCAAAGGAAGGAAGAAGAAGGCCGCACCCAAACCTAGAGGAGGTGTAAGTAAGGTGGGAGGGAAGGGAAAGAAAAAGTTTGCAGTACCGGTAGTTGGCCAGGATGAGTGCTTCCATTGTCACAGGAAAGGGCACTGGAAGAAGGATTGCAAGGCGTGGAACGCCAAGAACCAGGAACCGAAGCAAGCTGTGGCTTCGACCTCAGGTGTGTTTGTAATTGAGAATTGTCTGTCGATCAACTGTACTTCCTGGGTATTGGATACCGGATCAGGATCTCATATTTGCAATTCATTGCAGGCACTGAGAAACCGTAGAGTGCTGAAGGAAGGTGATATGACCCTAAAGGTTGCTAACGGAGCTAGCGTGGGAGCTGCGTCCGTCGGGGATTATCACCTAGGATTGACGAGTGGACACATTTTGGTTTTACATAACTGTTATTTTGTACCAAGCTTAACGTGTAATATCATATCAGTTTCCTTGTTATCAAATAAAGGTTATGATTTCACGTTTGTAAGAGATGTTGTTAACATCCACCTTAATCATGGTTTGATTGGGTCAGGTACTCTAAATAACGGTATATATGTTTTAAACCAACTCCAAATTTTCAATGTCCAGAACACACTAAAAAGAAAGTCTCCAGATTTAAATAAAGCTTTCTTATGGCATTGTAGACTGGGTCACATCAATGAGAGAAGGTTGACTAAGTTGCATAGAGAAGGATATTTGGACTCATTCGAATATCAAACTTATGACACTTGTCAATCTTGTCTCAAAGGAAAGATGACAAAGACTCCATTCACTGGACAAGGAGTAAGAGCGAGCGAGCTCTTAGGACTCATACACAGCGATGTATGTGGTCCAATGTCTACACATGCGAGAGGTGGTTATTCCTACTTCATTACTTTTACATATGATTTCTCTAGGTATGGACATGTTTTCTTGATGAAGCATAAATCCGAGGCCTTTGAGAAATTCCTAGAATACAAGAGTGAAGTGGAAAACCAAACAGGCAAAAGTATTAAGACACTGAGATCTGATCGAGGTGGAGAATACTTAAGTGCCGAGTTCCTAGGTTATCTAAAAGAGAAAGGAATTCTCTCTCAGCTTACTCCTCCATACACTCCACAGCATAACGGTGTATCGGAGAGACGGAATCGAACCCTATTAGATATGGTACGATCCATGATGAGTAATGCTGAGTTACCGCGATCATTCTGGGGTTATGCACTAGAGACAACTGCATATATTTTAAACAAAGTTCCAACCAAAACTGTGCCTACCACACCATATCAGATATGGAGTGGGAAGAAACCCTATCTTCAGTACCTGAAGACGTGGGGATGTCCAGCTTTTGTAAAAAAGCAGCATTCGGACAAGCTCGAGGCACGCTCAGTAGAGTGTAAGTTTGTGGGATATCCAAAGAACTCTATGGGATATTATTTCTATTACGCAGAGGAACAAAAGGTTTTTGTTTCTCGTCATGCCCGCTTCTTAGAAACTGAATTTTTAGAAAATCAGAAGAGTGGGAGCGTAGTAGAACTGGAAGAAATTCCAGAACCACAAACTGCTACTGAAAGTTTGGTAGAACCAGGAGTTCAAGAAGAACAGGACATTCCCGCACCCCTCCGCAGGAGTAGTAGGCCGTCTCATCCGCCTGAGAGATACTACGGTTTTCTCATAGATGGGGATAGAGAGGATTGCATCATAGATGATGATGAACCTACTGACTTCCAGCAGGCCATCCAGAGCGGCGACTCGGTACGATGGCTAGATGCAATGCGGACCGAAATGGAGTCCATGTACACCAACAAAGTATGGACTTTGGACTTTTCTCCAGATGGGGTAAAACCCATAGGATGCAAATGGATCTTCAAGAAAAAGATTGGTGTAGATGGACAGGTGGAAACCTATAAGGCTAGACTTGTTGCAAAGGGTTTTCGTCAAAGACCTGGTTTGGACTATGACGAAACTTTTTCTCCAGTGGCTATGCTCAAATCCATTCGGGTCCTTCTTGCTATTGCTGCCTTCCATGATTATGAAATCTGGCAGATGGACGTAAAGACGGCTTTTCTGAATGGAAATTTAGAAGAGAGCGTCTATATGGATCAGCCAGAGGGTTTCAATCAGAGTGGGAGCAGCGGGAAAGTATGCAAGCTGCTTAAGTCCATTTATGGACTAAAGCAGGCATCGCGGAGTTGGAACATCTGTTTTGATGAGACAGTCAAAGAATATGACTTTATCAAAAATCCAGATGAACCGTGTATATATAGTAAAGTTGTAGCCAGAAGTGTCGTATTCCTCGTCTTGTACGTGGATGACATTCTATTGATAGGAAATGACATTCCTATGCTACAATCTGTCAAAGGATTCTTGTCACAAAGGTTCTCCATGAAAGACCTGGGTGATGCCTCTTACATTCTGGGGATCCGGATCTATCGTGATAGATCCAAGAGGATGTTAAGACTTTCGCAGTCCAGGTATATCGACACTGTACTGAAAAGATTCAGTATGGAAGATTCTAAGCGCGGTAATCTACCGGCTTGTCACGGAATCACCCTCTCCAAAGAGATGCCTCCCAAGACTGATTTGGAAAGGGAACGCATGTCTATTATACCCTACGCTTCTGCGGTAGGCTCTATAATGTATGCGATGTTGTGTACCAGACCAGATGTAGCTTACGCACTGAGCGTGGTAAGCCGGTATCAGTCAGACCCAGGGGAGAAGCACTGGATAGCAGTAAAGAATATTCTCAAGTACCTGAGAAGGACTAAGGAGATGTTCTTGGTTTACGGCGGAAAAGACCTCAGGTTGGAGGCCTTTGCTGATTCCGGCTTCCAGAGTGATAAGGACGATTCCAAGTCCATGTCGGGTTATGTCTTTACCCTCAATGGAGGGGCGGTGTGCTGGAAGAGCTCCAAGCAGGACACCATTGCTGACTCAACGATGGAAGCGGAGTATATAGCTGCTTGCGATGCCGCAAAAGAAGCAGTCTGGATGAAGAAGTTCCTAACAGAACTTCAGGTGGTTCCTACCATAGTTGATCCAATACCTCTGTATTGCGACAACAACGGAGCTATAGCTTTAGCAAAGGAACCAAGGTCCCATCAGAAGTCCAGACACATCTTAAGGCGGTATCTCAGGGAGATCATTGATCGTCAGGAGATCGAGATTAGGAGAGTTGCTTCTGAAGAGAACATTGCTGATCCATTTACGAAGGCCCTACCTCAGATTCAGTTCGAGAGGCTACTCGAGATTATCGGTCTGCGATATGCCAGTACATGGCCTTAGTGCAAGTGGGAGATTGTTAGTGTTTATGCCCTAGAAGGCCATTACTGTATCATACTAGTTTGTATATTACTTAATGGAAGCTTGGGATATTCACATGTATATAACAGTCTTGCTAAACATGGTAGTATGCTACTTGGTTTTTCTATCTTAATATGTGAGTGTACGTATTGATAGAGCTTTTAGGATCTTGCTTGTCTACCAGCGTTGTGATGGCAGTCACACTAGTGGGGGCTGGGTAGTCTACAAGCACATCCTTATTCAGGTCCCTGGTCGTTGGATTATCGAGACAGAGCATCGATACTCCGGAGTAGACTAGTGTGTACGCTTCTCATCCCAGTTGGGGAGATGGTCTGTCCCACAGCCGTCAGTACGTCGTACTGAAGATAGTATGCAGGTGGTCGTTAGGTTACGGGTACACCGGACAGGACTCACAGGGAACTGTTGGTTGGTTTTATACCAGTCGTCAGTGAACAGTTCCCAGGTGACATGAGTACAGCATAGTACGCAGACTTGACACTGCTACTTCGCCTCGAGTGTGTCCCACTGTTCTTAGATTGCTACCCTACCATGGCTCAAAGGAGTCGTGCAAACAGGTAGCAGTTGGGTGCAGTCCCGAGCACTTGGAGGCAGTGGCGGTTAGACAGGATTCGTCTCTCCCGGTATTGGGAGTTGATATCGCGCTGTGTCAGAGAGCCATTACGCAAAGTCCCTGGCCAGGGCAAGCGAGATTTGCTGGTAGGTTCCAGTAGTTTCTCAGGGTGTAATGGGCTTCGCTCCGACACGACTTATACCGCTATTAGGGGACTGACGCTTGCCGCCCCCCTAGGCCCGATATGCGATAGTCTAAGACGAACGGACCGGACTGTATGGAGATTGTCACAGCAGGCTCAGTAGGAGTTCGGATGGGTTTCCTCATCGGCCTTCTTATCGACAACTACCTGGGGACCGTTACGTACAGCTAGTGCCGCTTGCGGTCTGTGGTTAAACCCACTGCCAGCGTAGTAGTCGAGTCTCTAGAGTCCCACACAGAGAGTTTCCTACTCCATGCGAAACGATATAGAGGTCGTATGGTTTTACGACAAAGGGTTCGGACACATACGTGTGTTTACGCACGTACGACTTTCGGACAGTTTTTACCAGTCGGCTTTGGTTTAAGCCAGTTACTGGTATCCGGTTATTGGATTTATACAGTCTAAAGTTTTTCCGTATTTTTGCGGATCGGAGGGGCGTTCTCGTAATTGTGCGAGAAGCTTCTAGAAGATGGTGACTAAGGAGGTTTAGGTGTCATATGCATTGAATGAGTTTAGTGAGTCATGAGAGTGATTCATCCATATCATTAATGCATAATAAATGATTAATGAGTCATGGTTGTGAATCACCATTAGATATTTATGAAACTTGATTATTCATCATTTGTTTTTCTTTTATTGATGAATTTTAAAGTTTCATATATATTATGATAACTTACTATTCTCACTTCATAATATCATTCACATTCTCTCTCCTCAAGCTCACTTTCTTCAAACCCTAATCCTCACCTCTCATGTGTTGAGAACAAGGATTAGTTAGACTAAACAATCCATAACCCTCACTCTATCTCATCTATCTTCTTTGATTAGCAATCCAAGAAGGTTAGTTGCCTCAAGTTTAGAGGCTAAGCTTGGAGTTTTGCTCTCGGGTGGATCATCTACTACATCAAGAAGGCCGAGGAGGATGAGGAGATCGTAAAGCCGAAGGACTTGGTTCGATAGGTATAATCCCTAAGCATAGTAGTTTAGAACAACTATATGTTTAGTTAGTTATTGTTTAGCTTCGATTCAAGCGGTTAGTCAATGTTTGTTCACTAAACAAGTTCGTTTTTGAAAATTCCGCCTCCCCACAAGTATTGGGGTGTTGTACATCGACTTACAATATCGGTATAGGTCCTGCCTCAATCATTGCAATCACCTATCTGTGATCGAATAATTGACTTTGAGGGCACTATCTCCAACAATCTCCCACTTGCACTTAAGGCTAATTATTGCGATGTCGCATACTCACAACCCGTGTGACACCGAACACCCAACTCCTCTACTAATCAGTTTCACAAAGCTAGTTTGAAAAACTCTTGTGTTTGAGAAATAGCCTCAGTGAGTGGATCTACCCTGATGTTTTTTTCTATCTCTCTCTAAATCTCAAGTTCGTGGAGAAATCCATCTCCCAAATCGAGTAATACCTGTCTTAGAATATGTCTGAATATCTGATGGGACCTAGTTCATAAATGAACTCCAAATCCAAACTTCTTAGACTGTATCGATCACTGAAACTAATCAGTGCCCAGCACCATGCCTCGCACAGTATCCTCTTGGACCACCTGTCCAAAATACTGTCCCTCATCATAGGGAAAACTATAACTCTGACAATCACTTTGTCATCCATGTCATCTTTGAAGCCTGGAATGATAACCGTCTCCTGAAGGAGGCTGCCGTCATCAAATCCGTAGAACAAGCACTCATGTTCTAAAACTGCTTCCTTATGTTTGTCCAGGATTGGATTAATATTAACTTATCGCATCTAGTGCAAAAACAACATCTGGTGTGGTACTTGACATCTCATGATTGACTCAATTGCCTAAGCAAGTGATCTGTCAATCATGCACATCCCTCTCTCCTTTAGTCTCTAAGACACCTTTAGAGAGGGTGACTCCATCACCTGCAGGTACACCACCATGCCAGGAGTCATCTATTCTAAATGCTTTTTAGAATACTGTCAAAATACCCATATTGGGAAACTACCCAAATCTAGATCTAAAACCGTAGATCTAAAAACCAGAATGTCTAATATTATATCCATATCCTGTGTGAAGAACAACTGTGTGATGACCACAGTGTAACCGATCGTAGTATAGGAATTTTACTTCCTACTCTGTGTATGTCATCCAAATACCAGGACATCACACCCTACTACCTTCTTAACAGATCCATCCCCTATTCTGATGAAGTCAAACCCATGACTGTCATATCAAAAATTAGATGATCTTATTTCCGCTATCACTGCTGAAGTCTATAAATAGACATAAGCTACTTGCCCACTATGCTTCCGCTGCTCCCACTGACTACGACAACTCTCTGGCAGAATAATATATACGTACACTTCTAAAGCTAGTTTAGAACGACGTTATACTTATCCTCTTGCCGGTCTCATAGTCTGGAACAACAGTAGTGTCAAGTCTGGGTAAACAAGAACCTCCCTGTCACCGTCCTTGAGGCTACCAGAGAACCTCTCGGGTGTCTGAGGTTACCCTCCATATCTGCGGAGTAGCTAATGGGATGTCAAACCTGATTGAATATATAGGTCCTATTAAATTTTCCGTAATCGTTTGCGGTTCTGGAATCACTTCCAGTTCTACCATACTCCCACTACTGTTTTCTGAAAAAATCTATTTTACTAAAACTGTGGCGAGTCAAGAACAATATCACTATTGATCTTCCAGATGGTAGAAATGTCAACCCTCGTCAAAGCCAGGGTCAACCCACAAACAGCCATTACAGAAACGTGCCTTGGGTTATCCAGTGTCTGGTTTTAAGCATAAGCTGGACAACTCCTCGTATCTTAATATTGTTAAGATATGAACCATTCTATATACAATATAGAAATAGAGGCACTAATTTAATTTGAACCAGATTCAAATCATGCAGCTGTCTCCAGTGCATATCAACTTAATGGAAAGTGGCTACTCAGCATTACTCAACTTAGGAATCCATCCAATTATGAGTAACCTGAAAGAGAAACAAGTTTCTCAAAACCATTACTATCATCTGAATACTATCACAAGAATCTACATCTTCGATCTCTCTGAAGAATCCCGATACTTGCGACACTTGGTTCTCCACTTTATTCCTATACCCATAACTTCTCAAAACTTAGATATTGTATTTCTATGAAACACTTGTCTAAAAACTAGAGAAGTCACAAGTAAACAGAACATAGTACGAGGACCTACCCCTCTGTCCTGACGGACACTGGACAACATACAATACTCTGTATAAGTCCGCTGAGTTAAATAACTCAAAAACCTGTGCATTGTAGGTTGAAAACTGTACCCAGGTGATTTCCTCAAATATCACCAATTACAACGAATTCCGATATAATGAGGATGATCACCTTAATTCCCAATAACTTACTCTCACTCATCATCTGTAAAACCATACAGATGTGAGAAACATACTTGGTAAATATATACCCTGGAGTAAGTATCTAATCGGGAAAACAGTTTTCTTTTAACAATGCGCAGTGAAACTGAAACATTAAAATGTCTTGTAGGGGTATCCTGGTATTCCTAGTAATGCCTCTTCCATAATCCTATTCATGACTGTAACCGTATATTTCTTTGCCATCTCTACAAATCCCTTTATTTGTCTTTATTCATTACCTTCTGTACACCATCGTTAGGCTAAATGGTTTTCTTCCTTCCCTACCGTTCGGTACCAGCCTATGGTTTGGAAGAAGACTATCCAGTAAGCATAACAGGTGTACCCTCATAATCCTAGGAGTACTCGCAACTTGACAGAAGGTGATGATAAAAGACAACTGAATAATACCTTATTCTATTTCTCCCGAACTGGGGAAAAAGCAAAGGTGAAATAGGAGTGGCGATGAAGTACGCGGTTTTGGTCGTGAATGATAGCAGTCGCAATTTACTTTGCCCTCTTTCTAATTCCTTTATTTTGTCTTCACATATTACCTTCTGCACACCCTACTTAGGCTAATTGGTTTTCTTCATTCCCTACCTTTTGGCACCTGCCTATGTGTTAGTTATATGTATGCCCTAGAGGCCATTACTGTACATAGGATGTTTATTGTAGTGGATATTGGGACATATATAGGTAGGACTTTCTTGCTCGACATGATAGTACGCTATCTGGTTGCTCTTTATCTTAACATGTATACTTTCTGTCTCTCTGTTACATGTTGATAAAGCCCTTAGGATGTGTACTCGACATCCAGGACTATGATGTAGATCATACTAGTGGGGCCTGGGTGGTCCATGAGTGCATCCTTCAATGTTCCTAGTCGTGGGAATATCGAGACGGGGCATCGATATTCCAGAGTAGACTAGCGTATATCTTCTCAACCCATGTGATGGGCGATGGATGATCCCATATCCATTGGTGTTTGACATCAGAGATAGTATGCGGGTGCTTAGTGGAGACTGGGTATACTGAACGGACTCGCCAAGAACTCCCAGATGGTATTATACCTCACGTCAGATGGCAGTTCTCTGGTGACACTGGTACAGCTTAGTCTGTTGACCCGAGATCGTCATAGAGTCTTATGTGTCTCCCACTGTGCTTTGATTTCCACACTACCATGGATCTACCGAGTCGTGCAAACAGGTGGTTTTTGGGTACAGTCCCGATTCACATGGAGGCAATGAGCGATAGGAGAGGATTCGTCTCTCCCGGTATTGGGGGTTGATGTTGCGCTATGCTCGACTGGCCATAACTGGAAATCCCTGGCCAGGGTTGTAGTGATTTACTGGTAAGAGTTATCAGTGATCTCACGCTTGTTGTGGACCTTATATCGGTATGACTTATTAAGCTACTGGGGTCTGACGTTTACCACCCCTAGGCGAGATATGCAACATATCAGACGAACAGACCGGACTGTACGGTAAGTGTTACTAGTTGGATTCACAGGAGTGTGAGCAGGCTTGCTCGTTGATCTTCTGATCGCTCAATACCCGGGTGGCCGTTATGTTTAGCAGACCGCTTGCGGCTTGTGGGTGTTTGATATGATCATCACCTACTGCCGGCGTATTGACGAGTCTTTAGAGTCCTACACAGGGGTTTCCTGGCTCAAGCGAAACAAAATAGGAGCGCATATGAGATATGTGCGGGACCGAGAATAATTCCAGTATGTGATACTGTATTCTATTCTCGCGATTTGTATCATTGATCGGTTATATGTGATATAGCTGGGTTACCGAATCAAGTGTTGATTCGATACATTGATGCACTAGATATTAGTCGGTTATATTCGATATGACCGGATCATTAAATCAAGTATTGATTTAATGATTTAATGTATAATTATATATTTGATATATTACTTTACATTAACTAGCATTTGTTCACATAAGATTGATTTTCTCACTTGATGTGCACAAGTTGTATATGTGATATATTTTTTTATGCACTAGATTGTATTATGTTTGATGATACATGCAAACATGGGTGGGTGTGTAACATACACCATGTTAATTATGATTTAGGTTTTTTTTATCTTAATTATTCAAAATGGTGGATTATTTTGTCAAGACTTGAAGCTTCATGAAGCGTGTAACAAGTTTGACAAAGTCCACTCATTTTGTCTAGTTTAAGATATTCATTAACCAAACCATTATAATTAACTATGGTTTAGTCTCTACATAGGTTAACTTACCCATGGTTGCATCATGATAGACTTCACTTGATTATTCATTTTGATAATGAATTATTATTCATATTCTTTTCTTCTTCATCTTCTTGTTCAAGTGAAGAAAGCTTTCTTGAAAAATTTCAAGTGAAGAAACCAAGTGAGAAATCCAAATCCAAAGTGAACCCACTTCCTTTTTCTTCATCCTTTAGCACTTGCCATGTAGTATAGGGTGTTCTCTTCACAAAGTTCATGACCAAGTGAAGATGGAGCTTGAGTTTGAGTCTCCCCGACGTAGATCATCTTCGGCCTCGAAGTCAACGACCTAGCCCGCTCATTTCTCCGATGAAACCAACGCTAGGGTCCGGGATCCCGATGATCGCAGCGGAGGGACGTCAACACGGAGCTTTAGAAGTGGAGGACCGGATCTACAAAGGTTGTAATCCCTTTCGCTTGTAGTTAAAGTTGTTAA
Source organism: Agapanthus africanus (assembly GCA_030015575.1). Lineage (NCBI taxonomy): Eukaryota > Viridiplantae > Streptophyta > Magnoliopsida > Asparagales > Amaryllidaceae > Agapanthus > Agapanthus africanus. The sequence goes on from CM057350.1 coordinate 283,284,142, forward strand.
CTTGCATGTTTTTCGCCTTACCTCTAGTAACGATCTAGATTAGGGTTCTTCGGCACATGAAAATTTTTGATTTTGGCATGCTAGAAGCCTTGTGGAACCTCATGTGTGTGCCTAGGAACACTACAGTGGTATCAGAGCCTAGCTAGAGTTTTAGGCGAAGTGTAGACGAAGTTAGAAATCCGATCGAACCCCGAAACCCTAAATTATACCCTTCTCTGTACATTTTTTAAAACTGTGGATTTTTCCAAATTAAAAATGCTCAGAAAATTAAGCAGGAAAAACTAAGAATTACTGTGAACTACGGACCTGTAAATCAAAAATTTGACCGCAGAACCGCGGCCAAACCAAGGGTTTGGCGGCGGTTCCGCATCCAAAATTGTGAATTAGTCCCTGGAACTTCATAAATTTATTCTTAGGTCCTTTCTTGTCATTTTTTTCTGGGAATTTTTTAATTCCACTCAAGTGTTAAGTTTTCTAGGGTTGTATTGGGGACTCGTTGATTCGATCGGATAATTTAACTTTGTTTAGTTTGTCCGGGTAATTTATAGAATGTGTTAAAAAGTTCGGACGGATATCAATAACTCACTTTTTCCCCTGCCGGAAAGTTTCCAAGCGTTGGATTTTTCCGTAGTTTAAGAACGTTCTAAGTCGTGCAAGTAACACGATGGACCCTCTAGAAGACAACAAACCTTAACTCGATTATGTGACCGTCTTGAACTGCCTTTTGAACCTTAGGGTTTGGGGCAGTACGGCGTGCCACATGTGAGGCGTTGGCTTGACCCTTCTACGGCTGGAACGTTGGTACTGTGGCATGAAATGGATGTTTTTGAACTTATTTCAAGTGTTGAGCTATTTGGGAAAACTTGAGTGTTTGATCATTCGATCGGAAAGTTTAACATTGTCTAATTATTTGGAATGTGATACAATATTTAGAATCCACATGTAGTTATGAGATAACTAATTTGAATGCTATAAATCTAGCACTTTAGTCTCACTTGATTGGTTGCCACGGAATTTTGATGTGATCGAAAGTCCGTCGCAATCACGTTGCGTACGCGGATACTCGCCGGGTAAACTTAATAGATAGCCATGCCCCATAGCCCCGACCAAGTGACTGTAGGAGAACCCCGTCGCCAAAAGCATCCGTTCGGGTGCTCGCGGCAGCGGTATTCCACCTTAGTGCACTTCGTCGATGGTATCGGGGGTGCGGCCGTCTACTAAAGTTTGCGACGAGCATTCGTTCAGGATGTCGGGAATCTTGTTGAATTGCCCGACTTGATATTGAAAAGAGTTTTCGATAATGAGACTAAAATGCGGGGTTTGTAATTGTTAGGCATGCGATATCTAAGAAGGTTGCGGATTCCAACTGTTGTAGTTTTACACTTTCTTTTCTGCGACCGTAAGTGTAATATGTGATATCGCCGGTTTCGTTGCTATATGTCAACGACAATTGGGATACGCATGTTTACTTACGTTGATAACATGTGATGTTATGTGTTGCTGGATATGTTATATTGGATTGTCGTGTTTGAATAGCCGGGGGGTTTTATGTGAGATGAGTGTTTTTCTTTTTCATTCATGTAAAAACTTGTATGTAATATTCTTTTATTGGGGCACTTCCGGGCTGAGGATGATGTCACCATTGTATATTATTTACTTTTCCGCATTAGGATAGACCCAAGGAGGGGAGCACAAGTAACCGGGTTCTAGGGTCCAGTGGGAGACCATCTCGAGGAGTCGAGTCCGGGTCTCCTAACTCTAGAATTGGTAGGGTTGCTTGCCGCTCTCGTAGGGGTCTAGGGGTGTGGGATTGGCTATTCATCACGACCGTAGAATCCGTGTTTTATACAGGCTCAAAATAAAACACGGACGTCCTAGTATATCCAATATTTCATATGATATTTTCTACTGCGTTATCTGTGATGTGATCATGTGATATGTTCAGATTGATACTGTATATAGTATATATGATATATTATATAGACGTTGCTTATGTTTTACACCCGCGCTAGCCCTGCCCCGCTCTGCCGTTAGTTACCTAACCTAACGGTGCAGACGGGACATCGAGGCGAATGCGGATGGCATAAGTGTACGTTGTATTTATCTGTGATGTTTAGGTGGACTTAAATGATGGGACATTCATTAATGAGATTAATGAAAGAAAATAAACTTAAAAGATGTTGTGGAATCGAATTTCAAAACTCCATGTAGCTCTAGTTGTTGCTTTGCATAGTGGTGTTCCTTGCAGAACATCCAGCACCTTATTCGATGAGAAAGGAGCCGACGATCCCTTCACCGGGAGTGACCTCTTTAGCAATTATTAGCAGATGCTACAACCCTCGGTTTGTCTTTTGATTGCTTCTATAGTTTTTGCTTTGCACAGCGGTATATATGATATATCCTGCACATTATTCGATGAGGAAAGGGCCGACGATCCCTTCATCGGGAGTGACCCCTTTAGCAAAACTAGAAAAGCCTAAAAAACACTCCATTTAAAAACCATTTGATTCTGCAACGAGATCAAGTTCAAAGCGTTAAAGGTTTTACTAAAAACCATCCGCAACCCTCCATCATTTTAGGAAGTAGAGTACTTAGTATTCGTGCTGTGTTTGTTGACCATAGTCAAGGCACAGTGTACGGTAGCTAAGTGATGTCTTCCTACACCGCATATGATGCGATTAGTTAGGACAGTCGCGTGACTTTTTTGACCTTAGTTAAGGGTCATGTGGATGGGTCTAATTAATCACGAAATGACGGGTAGAACTTGACTAGTACTTATGATTTGTTGACCATAGTTAAGGTCATAAGTGCTAGGGGTAAAAATCTTTATCGGGAGTTTCAAGTGTTGAAATTTGCAATGAGATTGCATACCTTCTATATGATAGTTGGATCCCGATACCCACTGCGAGTAATTGTTACTCTTGGGAGAGTTTTGCACTTTACAATTAGCCGATCAAGTAGGTGTCTAAAAAGGTGTCAACGGGGTTACGCCCCTGGGAAAAAGAGCTTTACTTTAATTAGGTCCGTGCGAAAGCACGGGGAACCTTCCTCAAAGTACCGGCACTGGCCTGGCTGAAAGATTGACGAACTTGTAGAGTGTAATTAATCCCGGCTAGTCTTTCCTTTTAAGGTTTGAAGGAAGATTTGATAAAAACAGTGGAAGCCATCCTGATTAGATAAAATAAATAACCAATCTAATCTTGCAAGAGCGCACGCAGAGTGTTTTCTTCTCTCTCTCCAGGTAGCGACCATATCACGCCTTAATCAAGATAATAATATGGATGTATTGACCGAACCTGCTTGTTATGCTGAGCTAGGGAACGTTGGTCCGGCTCCAACTTATAATTGTTATAAGACAGAGCAGGAAATAGGGGAATACCAGGATTCCCATGCCGCCCAAACGAAGAAAGTGCATGAGATGCATCTCCTTCGGGTGTGTTCATTACAAAGAACTGTTTCTCAGTATCCTCTGCGTCCTGGGTATTTGATACCGGATCAGGATCCCGTATATGTAATCTGTTGCATGGGCTACAGAAGGGTAGAGAACTGAGAACGGGTGATAAGTTTCATGAGACAGAAAATGGTACAAGTGTTGCAGCCAAGTCTGTTGGTCACTATCACCCTGTATTACCAGAATACATTGATTCTGAACAAATGCTATTAGATACCGAACCTGATATACAACATCATATCAATCTCTTTATTTACTAAAGAAGGATATAATTTTGTATTGTTCGATAATGTTTTGAACATTTCAAAAGTTGATCGGTTCAGGCATGTTATCTAAAAGCATTAACGTTCTAAATCAAACTATAGTTCCTAGTATACAAAACACACACAAGAGGAAGAGTTCAGAAATGAACGCTTCCTTCTTGAGGTATTGTAGACTAGGTCATATCAATGTGACCCGACTTGCTTAAGTTACATTTAGATGCATATTTGAATTAGTTTGAATTTACATCTTGTGAAACTTGCCAGTCATGTCACAAAGATAAGATGACCATAGCTCTGTTTACTGGAAACAGAGAAAGAGTTGGTGAACTCTTGGGACTGATACATGATGATGTATGTAAGGCCCCCTGTCTACACATGCCAAGACCAGTTCTTTGTACTTCATTACATTCTCTGATGATCTCTCAAGATTCAGTCATATGTTCCTGTTGAAATATAAGTCCGAAGCTTTTGAGAAATTCAATGAATATAAGTTAGAAGCAGAGAACCAAAAACGGGTATAAGTATTATGTCTTTTGATGTGATCAGGGTGAAGAATACTTGCGCACGGGATTCCTGGACTATTCTAAAAGAGAATGGGATTCTCTCTCAGCATTACTCCTCCGTATACACCACAACACGTCGGTGTATCGGGGCGGAACAATCACACCCTATATGATATGGTGCGCTCTATGATGAGTACTACTGAGTTACCTATTTCCTTTTGGGAGTTATGCACTTAAGAAGCTGCATACCTATTGAATTAGGTTCGAATCAGATCACTGCCTACCACTCCATATGAGATATGGTATAGGAAGAGCCCTTCTCTTAAGCAAGATAAGATTTGGGGTTGTCCGGCCTATGTCAAAAACAAAATCCGGACAAGATCGAGGCAAGGTCAGTTCTGTAGAACTGGAAGGAGTTCCAGCTATACAAACTACAACCGAAGATTTGATAGAACCAAAGGATTCAATGGTCCCTGACGAACCTCAGCCTCTCCGCCGATCTAGTAGGGTTCCTCATCCGCCTGAGAGATACTTCGGTTTCTCGACGACAGTGGGAGCGAGGATTGCATCATGAGATGATGACCTAACTAGTTCAAGGAGGCCATCAAGAGTGGGGACTTTGTAAGAATGGCTAGATTCTTAGTGATCTGAGATGGAATCCATGTACACCAACAAAGTATGGACTTTGGTTGCTATATCTGAATGGTTAAATCCCCATCAGGAGCAAGTATATCTTGAGAAGATTACTTGGTGTAGATGGAAAAGTTGAGACTTTCAAAGCTATACTTGTTAAAGGTTTTTCGTCATCAACCAGGCGTGGATAATGATGAAACCTTTTCCAGTGGCTATGCTTAAGTCCATCCAGATCCTACTTGATATTGCTACATACCATGACTACGATATCTGGTGGTTGGGTGCCATGACTGCTTTTCTAAATAATGATTTAGAAGAGAACGTCTATAAGAACACAGCCATAGGGCTTCGTAGACAGTGGGAGCAGCGGAAACGTGTGCAAGTTGCTTTACAGGATGAAGCAGGCATCGCGAAGTTGGAACGTCTGTTTTGATGTGGTAGTCAAAGAGTTTGACTTCATCAAAATGGTAGATGAACCTTGTATATACAAAAAAGTAGTAGAGAGTAAGGTGGTCATCCTCGTATTGTACGTGGACAACATACTCTTGATAGGGAAGTAGTTTCCTATGCTACGCTCGGTCAATCTCCGCTTATCACAAGGCTTCTCTATATAGGATCTATGTGATACCTCCTAAATCCTAGATTTTATATCTATGAGATAGATCTAAATGGATATTAGGATTCTCACTAGGTGTAGTGAGATGGTATCAGTTGATCCTGGGGAGAATCACTGGAAAAGTTCCAGGGTGATAAGGATGACTGAATGTCAGTCGCAGGCATTGTCTTTAGCCTCAGTGGAGGGACGGTATGTTGGAAGAGTTCCAAGCTAAATACCGTGGCAAACTAGACGATAAAGGCTGGTGACATCGCTATCAAAGATACTACCAAAGAGGAAGTTTGGGTGTATATTGGTTCATGAGATGAACTAGGTTCCTACCATTGTGTGACAATGGAAGTGTGGCCTTGGCCCAGGAACCCTGGTCCCATCAGTGACCCAGACATATTCTGAGGCAGCATCACCTGATCATGGAGATAGTAGATCTCCAGGATGATCGAGGTTAGGAGAGTAGACTCAGAGGACAACACGGTGGATCCACTCATAAAGGCCTTTTCCCAGAGAGAGACTTTTATGGGATGGTTGAGTATGAGATACTATAACTACTGCTACAGATGGCCCTAGTGCAAGTGGGAGATTGTTAGTTATATGTATGCCCTAGAGGCCATTACTGTACATAGGATGTATATTGTAGTGGATGCTGGGACATATATAGGTAGGACTTTCTTGCTCGACATGATAGTACGCTATCTGGTTGCTCTTTATCTTAACATGTATACTTTCTGTCTCTCTGTTACATGTTGATAAAGCCCTTAGGATGTGTATTCGACTTCCAGGACTATGATGTAGATCATACTAGTGGGGCGTGGGTGGTCCATGAGTACATCCTTCAATGTTCCTAGTCGTGGGAATATCGAGACGGGGCATCGATATTCCAGAGTAGACTAGCGTATATCTTCTCGACCCATGTGATGGGCGATGGATGATCCCATATCCATTGGTGTTTGACATCAGAGATAGTATGCGGGTGCTCAGTGGAGACTGGGTACACTGAACGGACTCGCCGAGAACTCCCAGATGGTATTATACCTCACGTCAGATGGCAGTTCTCTGGTGACACTGGTGCAGGGTTCCTAGGCACTCTAGTGAGGTCACCCAAGCCATCAACCATGGCAATTTCAAAAATTATGGTGCCTACAAACCCTAAAGTACGGATCGTTTGCTAGATGTCTAGGCGAACAAGAACTAGTTAACAGTTAACTATATAAAATACGGAAATACAACCTTTGTAGATCCGGTGCTCCACCTCCATAGCTCCGCAACGAGGTCCTCTCCGCTGTCCAAAACGAATCTGGGCTCTAGGATCGGCTTCGTCGGAGAATGGGCAAGCTAGGTCGTCGATGTCCATGCCGAAGATGATCTACGTCGAAGCATCGATGAATCAAGCTCCACCTTCACTAAACGTGAAAAGTTGTGAAGGAAACACACTCTACTACTTGGCAAGAGGTAGAGGATGAAGAAATAGGAAGTGGGTAGACTTTAGAATTGGATTTCTCACTCATATGCATCAATCACCATTGATGGACTTCAAGCTTCTTCACTTGAAGCATGAAGAAGAAGAAGAAAGATATTATGATAAGTTAATAGAAAAAGAAAAGAAAATGAATTCTTATCATAATTCTAACTAGAGTTAAGTGTAGAGAATGAATCATGGTTAGTGGGAATGGTTAGGGTTAAGGATGAGATAAGGATGGTTGACTTGAACAAAGCTTCATGAAGCTTCAACTAAAGAACAAATTTAGCCACCATTCTTTTCTCATTTCTTTTATTCATTTATCAAAAATAAATGGACAAATAAATAAATAAATAAAACAAAACCCTAACCATATGAATAACCATGGTTTAACCTTTACACAAACTCAAGTTAGCATGCATCATGAAACATGATACATACAAGTGCACAAAAACATATCGCATATGCAATGTGCACGAACCAAGTGAGAAAATCCGTCTAAAGTGAACCGATACTAGTTAATGCAAAGTAATATATCAAATATATAATTATACATTAAATCATTAAATCAACACTTGATTCAATGATCCGGTCATGCGCACATAACCGACTGGTATCCAATGTATCGGCTTATCGAATCAACGCTTGAATCGATAACTAGGTTATATCGCATACAACCATTCGATACATTCATCGCGAGAATGGAATACGGTATCATATACACGCATTATTCTCGGTCCCGCACATATCTCATATGCGCTCCTATTTCGTTTCGCTTGAGCCAGGAAACCTCTGTGTAGGACTCTAAAGACTCGTCAATACGCCGGCAGCGGATGATGATCATATCAAACATCCACAAGCCGCAAGCGGTCTGCTAAACGTAACGGCCACCCGGGTATTGAGCGATCTGAAGATCGACGAGCAAGCCCGCTCACACTCCAGTGAATCCGACCAGTAACACTACCGTACAGTCCGGTCTGATCGTCTGATATGTCGCATATCTCGCCTAGGGGTGGTAAATGTCAGACCCCAATAGCTCAATAAGTCGTGTCGATATGAGGTCTATAACTGTTCGAGAAACTACTGGTAACACTTACCAGTAAATCTCAGCAACCCTGGCCAGGGATTTCCTGTTATAGCCAATCGAACACAGCGCAACATCAACCCCCATATACCGGGAGAGACGAATCCCCTCCTATCGCTCATTGCCTCCATGTGACTCGGGACTGTACCCAAAAACCACCGTTTTGCACGCCCTCTTGGACGTGGTAAGATGGAAATCAAAGTACAGTGGGAACCACACAAGACTCTATGACGATCTCGGGTCAACAGACTACTCTGTACCAGTGTCACCAGAGAACTGCCATCTGACGTGAGGTATAATACCATCTGGGAGTTCTCGGCGAGTTCGTCCAGTGTACCCAGTCTCTACTGAGCACCCGTATATCATCTCCGATGTCAAACACCAATGGATATGGGATCATCCATCGCCCATCTGTATGGGTCGAGAAGGTATACGCTAGTCTACTCTGGTGTATCGATGCCCCGTCTCGATACACCCTCGACTAGGGACTTTGAAGGATGTACTTATAGACTACCATGTCCCCACTAGTATGATCCGCATCACAGTCCAGGTAGTCAAGTACAGATCCTAAGGGCTTTACCAACATGTAACAGAGAGACAATCAGCATACACGTTAAGGTAAAGAGTAACCAGATAGAATACTATCATGTTGAGCAAGAAAGTCCTCCCTATATATGTCCCAGCATCCACTACAATATACATCCTATGTACAGTAATGGCCTCTAGGGCATACATATAACTAACAATCTCCCACTTGCACTAGGGCCATCTGTAGCAGTGGTTGCAGTATCTCATACTCAACCATCCCATGAAAGTCTCTCTCTGGGAACAGGCCTTTGTGAGTGGATCCGCTGTGTTGTCCTCTGAGTCTACTCTCCCAACCTCGATCACCCTGGAGATCAACCATCTCCATGATCAGGCGATGCTGCCTTAGAATAAGTCTGGATCACTGATGGGACCGGCGTTCCTTGGCATAAGCCACAACTCCATTGTCACACAATGGGAGGAACATAGTTCATCTCATGAACCTATATACACCCAAACAGCCTCTTTGGTAGCATCTTAAGTAGCGATGTATCCTGCCTTTATCGTCTAGTATGCCACGGTATATAGCTTGGAACTCTTCCAACATACCGTCCCTTTACTGAGGGTAAAGGCAATGCCTGCGACTGACATTCAGTCGTCTTTATCACACTGGAACCCTTCCAGCGATTCTCCCCAGGATCGGTTGATACCGTCTCACTACAACTAGTGAGAATCCTAATATCCAATTAAATCTATCTCATAGATCCAAAATCCAGGATTTAGGAGGTATCACTTTGATCCTATATGGAGAATCATTGTGATAAGCGGAGATTGATCGAGCGTAGCATAAGAAACTCTTTTCTTATCAAGAGTATGTCATCCACGTACTCTACAAGGATCGTCACCATACTCCCTACTACCTTTTTGTTTATACAAGGTTCATCTACCATTTTGATGATGTCAAACTCTTTGACTACTTCATCAAAACAGACGTTCCAACTCCGCGATGCCTGCTTTATCCTATAAAGCATCTTGCACACGTTTCCGCTGCTCCCACTGTCTACGAAGCCCTCTGGCTGTGTACTTATAGACACTCTCTTCTAAACATCATTTAGAAAAGCTGTCATGACACCCAACCACCAGATATCATAGTCATGGTATGTAGCCGTGGCAAGTAGGATCTGGATGGACTTAAGCATAGCCACTTGAAAAGGTTTCATCATGATCCACGCCTGGTCATTGACGAAAAGCTTTAACAAGTCTAGCTTTGAAAGTCTCAACTTTTCCATGTACACCAAGTAATCTTCTCAAGATATACTTGCTCCTGATGGGGATTTAACCCTTCAGATATTGCAACCAAAGTCCATACTTTGTTGGTGTATAAGGATTCCATCTCAGATCGCTAAACATCCAGCCATTCTTACAGAGTCTTACTCCTGATGGCCAGCTCGAAACTCGTTGGGTCATCATCTCATGATGCAATCCTCGCTCCCACTGTCATAGAGAAACCGAAGTATCTCTCAGGTGGGTGAGGAACCCTACTAGATCGGCGGAGAGGCTGAGGTTCGTTGGTATCTACTGAATCCTTTGGTTCTTTCAAATCATCTTCTGCAGTTTGTATAGCTGGAACATTTCCAGTTCTACATAACAGACCTTGCCTCGAGCTTGTCCGGATTTTGCTTTTAGACATAGGCCGGACAACCCCAAATCTTAACTAACTTAAGATATGGGCTCTTCCCTTTCCATATCATATATGAAGTGGTAGGCGACTGATTTGATTCGAACCCTATTCAATAGGTATGCAGCTTCTCAAGTGCATAACTCCCTAAAGGAAATAGGTAACTCAGTAGTACTCATCATAGAGCACACCATATCAAATAGGGTGTATCTGCTCCGCCCCGATATACCATCGTGCTATGGTGTATACGGAGGAGTAATGCTGAGAGAGAATCTCATTCCCCTTTAGAATATAGTCCAGGATTTTCGTGCTCAAGTATTCTCCTCCTTGATCTCATCATAGGACATAATACTTATACCCGTATTTTGGTTCTCTACTTCTAACTTATATTCCGTGAATATCTCAAAAGGTTCGGACTCATGTTTCAGCAGGAACATATGACTGAATCTTGAGAGATTATCAGAGAACGTAATGAAGTATAAAGAACCAGTCTTGGTATTTGTAGACAGGGGACCTTCATACATCAACATGTATCATCCCAAGAGTTTACTAACTCTTTCTCTGTTTCCAGTAAACGGAGCTATGGTCATCTTATCTTTGTGACATGACTGGCGAGTTTCACAAGATGTAAATTCAAACTGATTTAAATATGCATCTTTATGTAACTCTAGCTAGTCGGGTCACATTGATCTGACCTAGTCTACAATGCCTCAAGAAGAATTCGTTCATTTCTGAACTCTTCCTCTTGTGTGTGTTCCGTTTACTAAGAACTGTAGTTTGATTTAGAACATCAACGCTTTTAGATAACGTGCCTGAACCGATCAACTTTTGATATAGGAAATGTTCAAAACATTATCCAACTATACAAAATTTTATCATTTCTTTACTAATAAAGAGATGGATATAATTTTGTATATCAGGTTCGGTATCTAACAACATTCGTTCAGAATCAATGTATTGGTAATACAGGGTGACAGTGACCAACAGACTTGGCTGCAACACTTGCCCCGTTTTCTGCCTCATGAAACTTATCACCCGTTCTCAGTTCTCTACCTTTCTGTAGCCCTATGTAACAGATTACATATCTGGGATCCTGATGTGGTATCACATACCCAGGACGTAAAGGATACTGAGAAACAGTTCTGTGTAACGAACAAACCCGAAGATGATGCATCATCATGCACTCTCCTCGTTAGGGCGGCACGGGAATTCTGGTAATCCCCAATTTCCTGCTCTGTCTTATAACAATTATAAGTTGGAGCGGGACCAACGTTCCCCAGCTCAGTATAACAAGCGGGTTCGGTCAATAATCCATATTATTATCTTGATTAAGGCGTGATATGGTCGCTACCTAGAGAGAGAGAGAAGAAAACACTCAGCGTGCGCTCTGTCAAGAATAGATTGGTTATTATTTTATCTAATCAGGATGGCTCCTACTGCTTTTTATCAAATCTTCCTTCAAACCCTAAAAGGAAAGACTAGCCGGGATTAATTACACACTACAAGTTCGCCAATCTTTCAGCCAGGCCAGTGTCGGTACTTTGAGGGAGGTCCCCCGTGCTTTCGCACGAACCTAATTAATGTAAACCTCGTTTTCCCAGAGGCGTAACCCCGTTGACACCTTTCTAGACACCTACTTGATCGGCTAATTGTAATGTATAAAACTCTCCCAGGAGTAACACTTACTCGCAGCGGGTATCGGGATCCAACTATCTCATAGAAGGTATGCAATCTCATTGCAAATTTCAACACTTGAAATTCCCGATAATATTTTGCCCCTAACGTGCTATGACCTTGACGAAAGCCAACAAACCATAGCCCGCTAGTCAAGTTCAGCCCGTACATTTCTTGATCGAATTAAACCCACCCGCACGACCCTTGACGAAAGCCAACAAAGCCGCACGACTACCCTAATCCAATCGCATCGTATGCTAACAGATAAGCAGCATATAGCTACCGCACACTGCACCTTGACGAAAGCCAACAAATGCAGCACGAATACTATATACAACTTATCTGAAATGACGGAGGGCTACGACAGGTTTTTCTGAAAACCTATTGCGTAATGAACTTGATATCGTTGTAGGATCGAATGAATTTTGAAATGGAGTGTTTTTGAGGCTTTTCTTGTTTTGCTAAAGGAGTCACTCCCGGTGAAGGGATCGTCGGTCCTTTCCTCGTCGAATGAGGTGCGGGATATATCACATATATCACTGTGCAAAGCAAAACACTTAAAAGCAATCAAAAGACAAACCGAGTGTGTAGCATCTGCCAGTTATTGCTAAAGGAGTCACTCCCGGTGAAGGGATCTCGGTCCTTTCCTCGTCGAATGAGGTGCAGGATATATCACATATACCTCTGTGCAAAGCAAGAACTGTAGCTACCTGTTTTATTTTGAAATTCGATTCTACAACATCTTAGGTTTCTTTTAATTTCATTAATCACATTAATGAAGTCCCATCATTTAAATACCTAAACATCACAGATAGATATAACGTACACTTATGCCATCCGCATTCGCCGCGATGTCCCCTCGTGCACCGTTAGGTTGGGTAACTAACGACAGAGCAGGGCAGGGCTAGCGCGGGTGTAAAACATAAGTAACGTCTATATAATATATCATATATACTATATACTATATCCATCACAGAAACATCTCATGATCACATCACAGATATCGCAGCAGAAGAAATCATATGAAATATTGGATATACTAGGACGTCCGTGTTTTCAATACGAGCCAGTATAAAACACGGATTCCACGGTCGTGATGAATAGCCAAACCCACACCCCTAGACCCCTACGAGAGCGGCAAGCAACCCTACCAATTCTGGAGTTAGGAGACCCGGACCCGACTCCTCGAGTTGGTCTCCCACTGGACTCCAGAACCCGGTTACTTGTGCCCTCCTCCTTGGGTCTATCCTAGTGCGGAAAAGTAAATAATATACAACAGGTGACAACTCCCGCAACCTGGAAGCGCCCCAATAAAAGAATATTACATACAAGTTTTTACATGAATGAAAATGAAAAACACTCATCTCACATAAAAACCCCCGGCTATTCAAACACGACGATCCAATATAACATATCCAGCAACACATAACATCACATATCATCAACGTAAGTAAATATGCGCATCCCAATTGTCGTTGACATATGGCAACGAAACCGGCGATATCACATATTACACTTACGGTCACAGAAAAGAAAGTGTAAAACTACAACAGTTGGAATCCGCAACCTCCTCAGACATCGCATGCCTGACCAAATGAATTACTTAGACATCGCATGCCTAACAATTATAAACCCCGCATTTTAGTCTCAAAATCGAAAACACTTTTCAATTTCAAGTCGGGGAATTCAACAAGATTCCCGACAGTCTGATCGAATACTCGTCGCAAACTTCAGTAGACGGCCGCACCCCCGATACCGTCGACGAAGTGCACCAAGGCGGAACACCGCTACCGCGAGCACCCGTACGGATGCTTTCGGCGACGGGGTTCTCCTACAGTCACTTGGTCGGGGCTATGGAGTGAAGCTGTCTATTAAGTTTACCCGGCGAGTATCCGCGTACGCTACGTGATTGCGACGGACTTTTGATCACATCAAAATTCCGTGGCAACCGATCAAGTGAGACTAAAGTGCTATGTTTATAACATTCATTTAGTTATCACATAACTACTTGTGAATTCCAATTATTGTATCCCATTCCAGATAAATAGAAAATGCTAAACTTTTCGATCGAACAATCGAACACCCAAGTTTTCCCGAAACAGATCAACACATGAAACAAGTCTAGCAACATTCCGTTCGTGCCTCAGTACCAACGATCCAGCCGTAGAAGGGTCAAGCCAACGCCTCACATGTGGCACGCCGTACTGCCCCAAACCCGAAGGTTCAAAGGGCAGTTCAAGACGGTCACATAATCGAGTTAAGGTTTGTGTCTTCTAGAGGGACCATCGCGTTACTTGCACTACTTAGAACGTCGTTAAACTACGGAAAAATCCAACACTTGGAAATTTCCCGACAGGGGAAAAATTGGGTATTTATATCCGGTCGAACTTTTTAACATATTCAAAAATTTATCCGGAAAACCACACAGACAAAATTTGATACCCCGATCGAAACACCGAATCCCCAAAACAACTCAGAAAAATTCAACTCTTGAAAAAATATTAAAAATATCCAGAGAACTCATAACCAGAAACAATGAATTACAGTGAAAAACTTTAGGGCTAACGTCATCAATGTGCGGCGGAAGCGCCGCATAAACCTATGTAATGCCGCCCTTCCGCCGCGTGTTTAACTGTTCACCAAAAAATTTTTTATCCGTAATTCTTATAATTCCCTGCTGAGTTCTCTACATATTTTTAATTTGGAAAAACTCACTGTTTTCAAAAATGTACAGAGAGCAAGATTGGTTTGGGATTTCGGGTTCGTTCGGACTTCGAATTCTGTCTGGACTTCGCCTAAGGCTCTAGCTAGGCTCTGATACCACTGCAGGGTTCCTAGGCACTCTAGTGAGGTCACCCAAGCCATCAACCATGGCAATTTCAAAAATTATGGTGCCTACAAACCCTAAAGTACGGATCGTTTGCTAGATGTCTAGGCGAACAAGAACTAGTTAACAGTTAACTATATAAAATACGGAAATACAACCTTTGTAGATCCGGTGCTCCACCTCCATAGCTCCGCAACGAGGTCCTCTCCGCTGTCCAAAACGAATCTGGGCTCTAGGATCGGCTTCGTCGGAGAATGGGCAAGCTAGGTCGTCGATGTCCATGCCGAAGATGATCTACGTCGAAGCATCGATGAATCAAGCTCCACCTTCACTAAACCGTGAAAAGTTGTGAAGGAAACACACTCTACTACTTGGCAAGAGGTAGAGGATGAAGAAATAGGAAGTGGGTAGACTTTAGAATTGGATTTCTCACTCATATGCATCAATCACCATTGATGGACTTCAAGCTTCTTCACTTGAAGCATGAAGAAGAAGAAGAAAGATATTATGATAAGTTAATAGAAAAAGAAAAGAAAATGAATTCTTATCATAATTCTAACTAGAGTTAAGTGTAGAGAATGAATCATGGTTAGTGGGAATGGTTAGGGTTAAGGATGAGATAAGGATGGTTGACTTGAACAAAGCTTCATGAAGCTTCAACTAAAGAACAAATTTAGCCACCATTCTTTTCTCATTTCTTTTATTCATTTATCAAAAATAAATGGACAAATAAATAAATAAATAAAACAAAACCCTAACCATATGAATAACCATGGTTTAACCTTTACACAAACTCAAGTTAGCATGCATCATCAAACATGATACATACAAGTGCACAAAAACATATCGCATATGCAATGCGCACGAACCAAGTGAGAAAATCCGTCTAAAGTGAACCGATACTAGTTAATGCAAAGTAATATATCAAATATATAATTATACATTAAATCATTAAATCAACACTTGATTCAATGATCCGGTCATGCGCACATAACCGACTGGTATCCAATGTATCGGCTTATCGAATCAACGCTTGAATCGATAACTAGGTTATATCGCATACAACCATTCGATACATTCATCGCGAGAATGGAATACGGTATCATATACACGCATTATTCTCGGTCCCGCACATATCTCATATGCGCTCCTATTTCGTTTCGCTTGAGCCAGGAAACCTCTGTGTAGGACTCTAAAGACTCGTCAATACGCCGGCAGCGGATGATGATCATATCAAACATCCACAAGCCGCAAGCGGTCTGCTAAACGTAACGGCCACCCGGGTATTGAGCGATCTGAAGATCGACGAGCAAGCCCACTCACACTCCAGTGAATCCGACCAGTAACACTACCGTACAGTCCGGTCTGATCGTCTGATATGTCGCATATCTCGCCTAGGGGTGGTAAACGTCAGACCCCAATAGCTCAATAAGTCGTGTCGATATGAGGTCTATAACTGTTCGAGAAACTACTGGTAACACTTACCAGTAAATCTCAGCAACCCTGGCCAGGGATTTCCTGTTATAGCCAATCGAACACAGCGCAACATCAACCCCCATATACCGGGAGAGACGAATCCCCTCCTATCGCTCATTGCCTCCATGTGACTCGGGACTGTACCCAAAAACCACCGTTTTGCACGCCCTCTTGGACGTGGTAAGATGGAAATCAAAGTACAGTGGGAACCACACAAGACTCTATGACGATCTCGGGTCAACAGACTACTCTGTACCAGTGTCACCAGAGAACTGCCATCTGACGTGAGGTATAATACCATCTGGGAGTTCTCGGCGAGTCCGTCCAGTGTACCCAGTCTCTACTGAGCACCCGTATATCATCTCCGATGTCAAACACCAATGGATATGGGATCATCCATCGCCCATCTGTATGGGTCGAGAAGGTATACGCTAGTCTACTCTGGTGTATCGATGCCCCGTCTCGATACACCCTCGACTAGGGACTTTGAAGGATGTACTTATAGACTACCATGTCCCCACTAGTATGATCCGCATCACAGTCCAGGTAGTCAAGTACAGATCCTAAGGGCTTTACCAACATGTAACAGAGAGACAATCAGCATACACGTTAAGGTAAAGAGTAACCAGATAGAATACTATCATGTCGAGCAAGAAAGTCCTCCCTATATATGTCCCAGCATCCACTACAATATACATCCTATGTACAGTAATGGCCTCTAGGGCATACATATAACTAACAACTGGTACAGCTTAGTCTGTTGACCCGAGATCGTCATAGAGTCTTGTGTGTCTCCCACTGTGCTTTGATTTCTACCCTACCACGGCTCTACTGAGTCGTGCAAACAGATGGTTTTTGGGTACAGTCCCGATTCACATGGAGGCAATGAGCGATAGGAGGGGATTCGTCTCTCCCGGTATTGTGGGTTGATGTTGCGCTATGCTCGACTGGCCATAACTGGAAATTCCTGGCCTGGGTTGCAGTGATTTACTGGTAAGAGTTATTAGTAGTCTCACGCTTGTTGTGGACCTTATATCGGCATGACTTATCAAGCTACTGGGGTCTGACGTTTACCACCCCTAGGCGAGATATGCAACATATCAGATGAACAGACCGGACTGTGCGGTAAGTTTTACTGGTTGGATTCACAGGAGTGTGAGCAGGCTTGCTCGTTGATCTTCTGATCGCTCAATACCCGGGTGGCCGTTACGTTTAGCAGACCGCTTGCGGCTTGTGGGTGTTTGATATGATCATCACCTACTGCCGGCGTATTGACGAGTCTTTAGAGTCCTACACAGGGGTTTCCTGGCTCAAGCGAAACGAAATAGGAGCGCATATGAGATATGTGCGGGACCGAGAATAATACCAGTATGTGATACTGTATTCTATTCTCGCGATTTGTATCATTGATCGGTTATATGTGATATAGCTGGGTTACCGAATCAAGTGTTGATTCGATACATTGATGCACTAGATATTAGTCGGTTATTCGATATGACCGGATCATTAAATCAAGTATTGATTTAATGATTTAATGTATAATTATATATTTGATAAATTACTTTACATTAACTAGTATTTGTTCACTTAAGATTGATTTTCTCACTTGATGTGCACAAGTTGTATATGTGATATATTTTTTTGTGCACTAGATTGTATCATGTTTGATGATACATGCAAACATGGGTGTGTGTGTGACATACACCATGTTAATTATGATTTAGGTTTTTGTTTATCTTAATTATTCAAAATGGTGGATTATTTTGTCAAGACTTGAAGCTTCATGAAGCTTGTAACAAGTTTGACAAAGTCCACTCATTTTGTCTAGTTTAAGATATTCATTAACCAAACCATTATAATTAACTATGGTTTAGTCTCTACATAGGTTAACTTACCCATGGTTGCATCATGATAGACTTCACTTGATTATTCATTTTGATAATGAATTATTATTCATATTCTTTTCTTCTTCATCTTCTTGTTCAAGTGAAGAAAGCTTCCTTGAAAAATTTCAAGTGAAGAAACCAAGTGAGAAATCCAAATCCAAAGTGAACCCATTTCCTATTTCTTCATCCTCTACCATGTGCCATGTAGTATAGGGTGTTCTCTTCACAAAGTTCATGACCAAGTGAAGATGGAGCTTGAGTTTGAGTCTCCCCGACGTAGATCATCTTCGGCCTCGAAGTCAACGACCTAGCCCGCTCATTTCTCCGATGAAACCAACGCTAGGGTCCGGGATCCCGATGATCGCAGCGGAGGGACGTCAACACGGAGCTTTAGAAGTGGAGGACCGGATCTACAAAGGTTGTAATCCCTTTCACTTGTAGTTAAAGTTGTTAACTTGCATGTTTTTCACCTTACCTCTAGTAACGATCTAGATTAGGGTTCTTCGGCACATGTAAAATTTTGATTTTGGTATGCTAGATGCCTTGTGGAACCTCATGTGTGTGCTTAGGAACCCTACACTATGGTTTGGAATAAGACTATCCAATAAGCGTAATAGGTGTACTCTCCTAATCCTAGGAGTACTCGCAACCTGAGAGAAGGTGATAATAAAAGACAACTGAATAAACCAATTCAATTTTTCCTGAACCTGGATCCATCCTCGAAGAAGTCCCTTCGAGTTCGTATATAACCATACGATGGATCTATCCAATGGAAGTGGATCTCCGGAGTGTTCTGAGAAATTCAAAGGGTAAAAGAAGGAGCGGCAATGACTTATGCAATTTGGACAATCCAAAAGTCAGTATTTTAAGAAGGTTCGGTCAACTTGGTCACTGAGTCATAGTCTAGGGTCGGTCAAAGGTCGCTGTCAAAGAGAGAGAGAAAAGAAACACTCTGCGTGCACTCTAACCTAGATCAGAATGGTTATCATTTTATCTAATCAGGAAACCTCCCACTGTAATCTCAAATTCTCCTCCAAACCTGAAAGAAGAATTAGTCGGGATCACCCGAAGAGTAAACCAACTCATCAGTGAGAATCGGGATCCAACTATCATCGCATGATAACTTGATGGAAGCCACTCAAGTTATCACACTCCAGAAGGTATGCGCATACTTGGCAAGTTTCCTGTATGTTTGAAACTCCCGATGTGATTTTTTGCCCCATGCTCTTATAACCTTGGCGTTGGTCAAAATGTCATAAGTCACATGCTAAGTTCTACCGGTCACTGTCCAGGTCAATTTGAACCCACCCGCACATGCCCCTGACGTTGGTCAAATGGCAGAACGACTGTCCCAAACCAACTCATCTATCTATGCAACAGATGAATACCCCAGCAGCTACCAAACACTATGCCCTAGCGTTGGTCAAATGCCTAGCTTGAATACTACTGACTATCCATAAGAAATGACGGAGGGCTACGGCTGGTTTTTGGCGAAAAACCTTTAAGGTAATGAACTTGATCTCGTTGAAGGAAACTGATAGCTTTTTATAAAAATATAGTGGCGAAAACCTTTTGCTAAAGAGGTCACTCCCGGTGAAGGGATCTCGGCTCTTTCCTCGTGGAATGAGGTGCAGGATATTCTCACTGAATACCGCGATGCAAAGGAACTTGTAGTCGACTATATTGAAGTTATTACCCTGACGTAAACTTCTGCCCAAGGGGTCACTCCCGGTGAAGCGATCTCGGCCCTTGCCTCGTCGAATGAGGTGTAGGATATTCTAACTGAATATCACTATGCAAAACAAAAGGAAACATCTTTGTAAAAACACCTTTTAAAATTTGTTCCAACAACATCAAATATAGGTTTGTTTTATTCTTGTATTGATAAGAATCAATGCAGTCCCATCAATCAATCACACCAGAAAAGAACGAAAATAAAATGTACGTATATGCCATCCGCATTCGTCATGGGTCCCGTCATCTCCCGTTAGGTTACTTAACTAACGACAGAGCGGGGGCTGGACTAGTGCGGGTGTAAAACATATACAACATCTAATAGTATATATACCAATATACAATAATCGCTCTAGGCGTGATAATATGCAACATTACAGAAAAGTAATAAGCATCACAGAACAATACAGATAATCTGGGATCCCCGGGTTTCACAGAGCCGTTACTGAAACCCGACGTTCCCCTGATCGTGTGGATAGCTTGTGCAATGAAACCTAGACCCCTACGGGTGCGGCAAGTTACCCACCAAAACCTGAAGCGAGGTAGTCCCCCACAGCATAGTGAATGGAACACCCGGCACTTCACGGAATCCGGTAAATTGAGCATCCCTCCTTGGGCCAAACTGTACCCCTACGAGTGCGGCGAATAGTCTGCCAATTCTAGAGTGAGGTCCCTTTGCCTCTCAAAGCCATGAGATACGGACCCGTTGCCCTCCAGAACCCAGCTATCCGTGCACTTCGTCGCGGGGTAAACCTAGTACAGAAATAAAAATATGTACAACAGGTACATCGACCTCAACCCGGTCGTGCCCCGAAAAGAATATTATACAAACAGGCAGTGACGGCAGTCCACATGTTGGACGCTCGCTCCGCAATATCAAATGTGAAAATAAATCCGAACAGCACTATCATTGCACACTGCTATCCACCACGACATATTTGCAACATCACAGCACAACACAGAACATCAACGCGAATGTCACGTTCGCAAACCCGTCTAAAAGAACTATAGCAATCAGACGTGGTTTACCGATCAAATGACATTCCCGGTCGGAGATATAAAGTAAGTACTGCATACTAACAAGTTTAAAATTTCGATCGAATAAATTTCCCGAAGTGGGCCCCACGTACATCTGCTGTACAGTAACCAAAACTGGGCCCAAAAGAACCTTACCAGAAACCATAATTTCCAAAGTTGAAAGCCCAGAAGAAAAATGACCAACCAAGTCGCCAAGACGGCCGTGCTTCCGCGGTCGTACGGACGAATTGATGGATCGTTTTTCTTCTGTCTTCATTAAAAAGCCTGCTTGAATTTTCTGTATGGTCAAAATGAATTTTAGAACAGATTTAAAATTAACAGAAACTTTAACACATGAAAATTGTGATTTTTGAAAATCCGTTCGATCGAGATTTTAAACGCGTTAGCACAAGTTAGTATAGCTTAATGGTGAGGCTCTGATACCACTGTAAGTCCACGGTAGCGCCCCGGCCGTCAAACAGACGCCAAATGCGGAACAAAAACTTTTTACAAACTGGCGCTATCGTGTACCGTAACCCGGATATGCCATTAAAGCTAAACTAACAAACTAGAAAATGGGTAGAAGTGTTATACCGAACGATCTGAGTCCTTCGGTCTTCAACCATCATCCCACGCTTTGTTGCGGCGGCTTCGATCTTCTGAAAACTCCAGTCTCGTCGTCCAGGTGGCACCACGTCGACGGATCTTTAAACGGGCTCCCGCCTCTGAACCGAGGCAACTCGATCGTCAAGTTTGCTAAAAGAGACAACCAAGATGATGTAGAGAATGAGTAGAACACTTTGTCTCGTTACGTCCAAGGCTATGGACGAACGGTTATGGAAGTTGCCTTTTGGATCGGGTGGAAATGTGAAATGAGTATCTATCAAATTTCCATACACTTAAACTCTTATCTTTTTCTCTCAAGCAACCATTACCCTTCACAAATGAATGGCCGGCCAATTTGTAGGGGGGGAGGTGAGTGTAGGAGAGGGGAGGGTCACCATAACAATAATCAAGAGGATGAGTCATTATACACCTTGTATGAACACATTAAATGTTAACCAATGAACTTAAACCTAGTCACAAAAGCATTTAATGCAATAATCAATGCACTAATGACTCACCAAGATGCATGAACCTAGTCACCACCTTCTAGAAGCTTCTACACTCATCCAAAGAAAAGATAAATCCGCATTTAACCGAATGTTAAATACGGCAGATAGAAAACTGGAAACTGGCAACTTCCAAAAGCGATCCCGAAACGAATTTCAGGATAACCACGTATTAGTATAAATATACCCGCATTTGTATTACGACCGAATACAAATGCATCTGAGATAAAGATATTATATCTAAACAGTATAATACTCGGATCCGGCTTAAACCAAAGCCGACCAGTATTATCTGCCAGTAAAACGACACGTGCGAAAACGCACATGCATTTTTCGAACCCTGCCATAAAACCATACGGCCTCTACAACGTTTCGCCCAAACTTGGGAAAGTGTCTGTGGGGGACTCTAATGACTCATCAACATACTGGCACTGGGTATAACCACTAGCACGTCAGAGGTACAAGCTGTACGTAACGGTTGCCTATGTATTGATCGAAAGGGAAGCTGACGAGCGAACTCATCTATGAACCCTACTGAGTCTAACAGTGACAATGTATATACAGTCCGGTCCGTTCTTCTAAAGTGTATCGCATATCGAGTCTAGGGGGTGGATAAAGTCAGACCCCTAATAACGCGATAAATCGTGTCGGTATGAAGCCCATCACTACCTGAGAAACTACTGATCCAAATCAGTAATTCTCCACTACCTTGGCCAAGGATTTCTAGTGATGGCCACCCGTGCACTGTGCGACAGCAACCCTCAATACCGGGAGGGACGAATCCCCGAAGATCCGCTCACTGCCTCCATGTGGCTCGGGACTGTACCCAAAAAATACCTGTGCACACAACTCCTTTGAGCGTGGTAGGGTAGGAATCAAAGCACAGTGGGAACTCACACGAGAAAAATGACGATCTCAGGTCGACAAACTAACCTGTACACATGTCACCAGGGAACTGCTATCTGACGATATGTATAATACCAACTAGCATGTTCCCGGCGAGTCCTGTCCGGTGTACTCATAACCCAATCAGCACCTGTATACATCTTAGGTGATCCAACTGACACCAATGGCTTGTGAGACCGGCCATCGCCCCTCGTCGAGGTCTCGACTGTATACACTAGTCTATTCTGGAGTATCGATGCCCTGTCTCGAAACTCCCATGACTAGGGACACTTTTAAGGATGTGTTTATAGACCCCAGCTCCCACGTATATGATCGCCATCATACTGCTGGTACTCAAGCATGAATCCTATGGGCTCTATCATCATGCAATAGTGAACTAAAGTATATATACGATGATAAATACAAACCAGATAGCATACTATCATCTCGAGCAAGATTGTCATATCGGTATAGGTCCTGCCTCAATCATTGCAATCACCTACCTGCGATCCAATAATTGACTTTGAGGGCACTATCTCCAACATACCCTACTCGGCTATCCCCGTCCGGTAGCTCCCTACCTTGCAACGCCAGGGATCAAAGCCCTCGCCAAGAGGAAGCCGAGCGGCTACCCTGCTCGGCTACCCTTGGCTGGTAGTTCCCTACCCCATAACTCCAGGGGTCTAAACCCTCGCCAAGAGGCAACTAAGCAGCTTCACTGCTCGATCCATCCTTAGTAGGCCACTTACGACCCCTCCCGTGCTAAGGATCTAAGCCCTCACTGAGAGGTAGCCCAGCAGCTACCCTGGTCGGCTATCCCTGGCTGGTAGCTGCCCTAGCCCACAACGCCAGGGATCAAAGCCCTCACCAAGAGGCAGCCGAGCGGTTACCCTGCTCGGCTATCTCTGGCTGGTAGCTCCCCTACCTTACAACGCTAAGGATCAAAGCCCTCACCAAGAGGCAGCCGAGCGGCTACCCTGCATGGCTATCCCTGACTGGTAGCTTGTCACGACCCGAAAAGTACGGAACATGACCGGCACTTAAATTACGAAACGTCTTGAGGCGTACGTAATCTAAGTAAGCCAAAACCCAGAAATTAAAACCAAGTAAAGCAGTAGAGTGAAGGAAAAACCAATTTAAATCAAGTAGTTTAGCAACATAAGCCGAAATATGTATTTTTAAAATCACAAGTCTTTTCTGAAAATTTCGGCAGAGTTTTCTTTGTAAATACTAGCCCCGAACGGGGTACAACATGATAAATATATACATAATGATAAAAAGGCATCTCCAAGAGGGAGCTAGCTCTTTGTCAATCGATGGCCACAACCACGCAAGCATATAATATACAACGCCGAAGGGCGAGGATCAAAACTCAAAATGAAACTCAGAACAACATGAAATCTATAATAATACAACGCGCGACTCTAAGTCGAAAGAATAAGCATCACTGGTGCTAAGTCTGTAATGAATAATACAAGTCTGGTTGATGGAGTTTCTAGATACAACTGAATAAAATAAGTACAATAGTGGTCACGATGCAAGTGAACCCACCTACCAAAGCAAATCACCCGGACAGGAAGCAGTGTGCCAACAAAGCCGTAACGAAATCTGTACGGCAAAACCTGCAAGAAACTGTGGCACAACGGGGGTGTGTTGCCAACTCGTGAGTAGAAAACATCACCGAGCAGAAATCGTATGTATGACACAATCCTAGGTCAGTACGATCAAATATATATATATATATATATATATATATATATATAACCTCAAAATGATAAGTCTGAAGCATGAAAAGGTGGCAAGGGTAAACATCTATACATAAGTGTAATCCCATGTGCTCGTGTCGGTGCCTCAGGTAGCAACATATCATATGAATGAGGTATGAATGCATGAAAACAGAATACATGTAAATGAAGAAACCGCTTTCATAATTTAGTGAGATTTCTGTATATTTAAAACGAGGTATCATTAATGAAATCAACATAATCATTGTCTAGCATCGACAAAAAATATAAATCCCAATATCTCAATATCTCAGGCTCCGGCTATCCGGACTGGCCTGTATCATCAAATCTTAATACCTCAATATCTCAAATCTCAAAATCTCAGTGTCTCAAATCTCAATATCTAGGGCTCCGTCGGTCCGGATCGACCCATATCATCAATCACACGACCACGAACGGTATCCTCCGGATATCCGACGCGCCAGGTAAAATCACCGGTAGGCAGTCTGCCCCTGCCGGGCTCATCATCCACCATGAAATTACTCTTGCCCCGGGGTACCATACCGGGTCCACCATGTACCCGAGAAGGTTCATATGTCTCCTCGAATCGGGTCTCAAAATTCATCTCATAACCGAGAAAACATTATGGTGGACGACTTATACATCACCAGAAAACCGCACTTTTCATTTTAAAAAGAGAGAGAGAGAGAAGTTTATATATTTTCTTGCGGTTTCCCCCCAAATCCAGGAAATCTCATGAAAATCCGAAATCCAATCATCAATAGCAAGTAAACAGGGAATAACGGCATAAAACTCCATAATACTGCATAACAGTGAATAATAATATGCATGAAATAGCAAGTAATAACTGCAATGTCTAAACTAACATATAAATACGAGTATGCTAATACCATGTCGAACTATCAGTTAACAAGCTATGTCAATGAGTAATATTCTGTAAAGTGTACGTGACATGGCAATTAGCGATGATGATGTGTGTGAGCCGGCAAGAAGTGTATGTGGAACATACACATCATCGGTAATGGTGCTGGTGTCCTGACAGCATGATTTCAATATTAACATATGAAAACACAATATAAGCATGCGATGCGATGCGAACAGCAATAATATGCGGGAGCTGAATAATAACGCAACAATAAGGAATTTGCAATACTATACATGTGTCAAAACTGGTTTGCCATTTGAAATAATACGAATCGTGGTGTTTTGAAAATAAGGGCTACGGTGTTTTTAAGAAAATGTACATCCTTTGAAATATCCGTAGAATCTCTTGGCCTGTCTTTAAAATACTCATGATTTGTTAGTTTTGAAATAGGTATGACTTGAGTCTAATCTACCATTTACAAGTAAACTACAGGGCTAAACTAAAAGGCTGATCGAAAGGTAAGGAAACCGCCTAACATCTGAGTCGATACATACATACATACATATATATATATATATATATATATACATACATACATATATATATATATATATATATATATATATATATATATAACAGTCGGTGATCCCGTCTCAAAAGTATCCTATACGATACAATATCTATTATATGACATTCTCAAGTCAAGAGTGCGGATCTATCATCAATATATAGCCCGCACGGTAAATCTATCGTACGGCCTCCTAAATCTGGGTACGGGTCAAATGTCACATCTATCACATTATTCATCTGTTATCCTCTTTATCAAATATCATGATCCGGGGTACCGATCTACGTCTAGTACAATACTGATACCACATAAGTATATACATGCGTGTGTCTGAAAACACCACGTCGAAAGGACCCGCTAAAACATCACGTCGTATCTCAAATACGAACCATATCACATCACCGATCTCACGGCCTCAAGCCCAATCTCATCGACTCATCTCCAATTCCAAGTACTATCCTCATAATCCATGTATATGTATACGTATATATATACACACACACATAGTCCTATACCCATGTGTGTGTATATATATAGACACACACACACACTCATATCCCCATATAGGCACAGGTAATAAAATGAATGCAGGTGTGTGCGTGTGGGTGTAAACCTATTCTAGGTTTTACGACTAAGAAGCTATGCTAGTTCCCTTCTAATAACACCAAACTAACCATAAACACATAATCATAACTTGATAATCATCTACGGATCATAAACCACATATATATCCATATATATATCATAACTATACTACGAACTGCGGGGGTGCTATACGCCATCCACCCGACTTCCCCCGTAGATATATATCTACTCACCTTGACCTTCGCTTGCCGATGCTGATGTTGCCACGCGCTCGCTTTTCGACTCGAAGTCTTCGTGAGGATACCTATATATAGTAACGTATTGTATCGCATTAAAATCCAAATCGAAACCAAAACGACACGCAGAACTCACATAGGTCCAAACCTATGGTTTGCCCTCGCAACTTAACCAAATAACACCCGATAGAGACGTACAAACGTCAAGTGATCGATGCTAAACACAAATACCAAAACTTAAATCCAAAAACATCACGAAACGTAAAGCAACAACTAAGAAAACATGCTCCAGATTTTGTCTCAGGTGAAAACAAGATAAGTAAACAACACTAGGGTGATATATAGGGTGTATATGACCTACTGAAGCAACCTGGACCCTATCCCTCACCAAGTGGCCGAGCACATTGGTAGAAAATCCGGCCAGATCGGTTTTGTGGGGGAGATGGGGTCTCGTGTTTGTTGGGTGGTCTCGTGGTACTCTAACTAGGTCTCTGAAGTTGTTTGCTAGGCTTGAAAATACTCCAGGTCATCCCAGATTCCCCTGCACACTCTAAGTTCTCACAAACCAACATGAAAAGTTCTGTTTTTCTGAATTTTGGGTTTTAGTTGGGTTGGTCTGGGTTTCTATCAATTGGGAGGGGTTTAAGGTCTCCACAAGAGTTCAATTACACAACCTCTATTCAAATCACACCTAAACCCTAACTAGAATTTTCAAAGTTCACCCAAACACCACTTAATCACAACTAAATACATATGAATACAAAAGTGAATGAAAAACTACACAAATGGTGTAGGTATTACCTCATTTAGCACCCAGGAATCCTCTACAGCGACAAAATGAAAACTTTCTTGGTCCAAAGTGTAGCTTATGAGCTCTAGCATAATTTTTGTGAAATGGAGATGGAGTTTTGATGGGGGAAATGAGGTGTTTGTGAGGGTATGATGAAGAGGGAGATGAGGTTCAGCCATGGGCTGAAGAATGAAGAAGAAAAGATAGAGATGAAGAAGTGGGAGAGATGAGCCATGACTTGGTTGACCCCTCACCCTCTCTCTCTCATGCCCATACCCCTTTCTTTAATGTTTTCCATTTCTTTTTCTTTTCTTTTGTTTTCTTTTCCTTCTCAAATAAAACAACAACCATGCCAAAAAAAATGAAGAGAAGGCCATGAAAAAAATGTAACAAGTGCTAAAAAAATAACATGTGCACAAAACACGTTTAAAGTCCGATTAATGATTTTTAATCGCGATTAGCACTAAAATAGTGTAAAATAGTTCATGAATTTTCATAATTCACTTAAATCACATAAAGCACTCTCTTTTTAATAATTTCCAAAATTTTCCAAATTTTTCCCCATTTATTGGTATTTAATTATACCGAAATATTAAAATATTCATTAAAATTAATATTAAATTATAAAAATTCCTTAAAAATAATATTTTATTTTTCTGAAATGTTACAATCTTCCACCCTTAAAGAAATTCGGTCTTCGAATTTCAATTTAAACCCCTCAAACACTAAAACATTTCAGTAAAAGCCTAAGCCGTCGGGGTCCCGAAATCATAAATACACCAAGCACATCGTAGCGCAATGCCTGCGCATGAACAATGAGCAGATAACTCAAAAGCAAAACTCCGTCAAGCATCCCGCAATCATCGGAGTCATGGGGAAGACATCAATGTCTAAATCCAATACGAAAACCAACATGATATACATCAAAACTATACATGTAAACACTTGAAGAAAATGCATGTCAAATCTTTCATGTTGCTGTGCGATGCGCATATCGCGGCACAGTGGCGGACGTCTATCATATGAAAATAACTATATATATCTATATATCATTTGTTTAATATGCACGTCCTGCCGTTCTTTGAAAACAAATTAGAAGGGTTTCCTTGTTTTAAACGTTTCGTGTCATATCAGACACGTAGGTAAATACTGAGACTATAGCTTCCTGTTTGGAAATCTCTTCGATAACTATCAATGCATGCAAAAATATACTCAGGTACTGTCCTTTGACTAGTCCTGCTCAGTACGAAACAATAGTAAATATCATAAAAACGTACCGCTCTATAAGAAATCAATCCCAAAAGGTGCATAAGAATACCGCGTGCATCTAGTGCGCATGGAAATCAAAATCCATGAATGTGCCATACATATGCATAGAAACAACTTCTAAGTGCAACGGGTGTGCACGAAACACCAGTCAGAGGCAACGGTGTGCCTGACAGCGATATCAGGTGCATCGGATATGCACGAAGAATCCTGATTTAGTGCATCTGGTGTGCGCCAAAATCGCATCTCTAATCATGTGCCCAACATGCGCGAAAATCCAAATCAGGTGCATCCATTATGCACGAATAAAAATCTAACTCCTGTGCGTCCAACATGCTCGAAATCACGAAATCCAATATCAAACGCCGAACATATGCAAAATCCAACCCAAACGCGTCAAATATGCGCAAGAATCCAATCAGGTGTACAAGGTGCACAAAACAAATATCGAGCATCACAATCGAAATCGACGGTATACAACACATCTCAAATCCAAATTAGGTATACCGTGGTATCAAATCTCACAACCATGTGCATCAGCGTGCACAAAATGTAATCAAAACACTAAAAGTGCATGAAAACTATGCCGTAAGCATAAGTCAAATCATATGCATGCCCTGTAAGTCGATGTGCTACACCCCACTACTTGCGGGGAGGCGGAAATATGAAAAACGATCTTATTCTTTGCGTAAACATCGACTAAGCGAAGAATCTTTGCTAAACTATAACTAACAAGAAACATAGGAGTTGTTAACTACTATGTGAAGTGATTATACCTAATGAACCGTGTCCTTCGTCTTTACGTTATCCACCTCCTCCTCGGCCTCCTCTATGTAATAGACGATCCACCCGAGAGCTATACTTCAAGCTTCAACTCTAACTTGAGGTAACTAGGTTTCTTAAACTGCTAATCTAAGTAACCTAGGTGATATAGAGTTGGGTTATGGATTGATTAGTCTATTCTAATCCTTGATCTCAACACATGAGAGGGGAAGATTAGGGTTTGAAGAGAGAGAGCTTGAGGAGAGAGAAGGTGAGCATGAGAATGGGAATGAGATAATGATCTCTCATGATATATATGAAGCATTATATTTATCAAATAAAATAAAATAAAGGATTTAACAACCATGCTTCAAAAATACAAATGAGTGATTCATCTACATGAGTCATTAAGCATTTATGATGCATTAATGACAAGGATGAATCACACAAATGAGTCACTAATCTCATTTAATGCTTATGCCATCTAAACCCCCAAGTCACCATCCTTCTAGAAGCTTCTCGCGAAATTACGAGAACGCCCCTCCTATCCGTGAAAACACGGAAAAACTTTAGACTGTATAAATCCAATATCCCGATACTAGAATCTGGCTTAAACCAAAGCTGGCTAGTAAAAACTATCCGAAAGTCGTACGTGCGTAAACACACGTATGCGTCCGAACCCTTGTCGTAAAACCATACGACCTCTATATCGTTTCACCTGGAGCAGGGAAACTCTCTGTGTGGGACTCTAATGACTCGACTACTATGCTGGCAGTGAGTTTAACCACAGACCGCAAGCGGCACTAGCTGTACGTAACGGTCCTTAGGTAGATGTCGATAAGAAGGCCGATGAGGAAACCCATCCGAACTCCTCCTGAGCCTGATGTGACAATCTCCGTACAGTCCGGTCTGTTCGTCTAAGACAATCGCATATCGGGCCTAGGGGGTGGCAACCGTCAGTCCCCTAATAGCGGTATAAGTCGTGTCGGAGTGAAGCCCATTACACTCTGAGAAACTACTGGAACCTACCAGCAAATCTCGCTTTCCCTGGCCAGGGACTTTGTGTAATGGCTCTCTGACACAGCGCGATATCAACTCCCAATACCGGGAGAGACGAATCCTATCTAACTGCCACTGCCTCCAAGTGCTCGGGACTGCACCCAACTGCTACCTATTTGCATGACTCCTTTGAGCCATGGTAGGGTAGCAATCTAAGAACAGTGGGACACACTCGAGGCGAAGTAGCAGTGTCAAGTCTGCGGACTATACTGTACTCATGTCACCTGGGAACTGTTAACTGACGACTGGTATAAAACCAACCAACAGTTCCCTGCGAGTCCTGTCCGGTGTACCCGTAACCCAATGAGCACCTGTATAGTATCTCCAGTACGACGTATTGACGGCTGTGGGACAGACCATCTCCCCAACTGGGATGATAAGCATACACACTAGTCTACTCCGGAGTATCGATGCTCTGTCTCGATAATCCTGCGACTAGGGACCTGAAAAAGGATGTGCTTGTAGACTACCCAGCCCCCACTAGTGTGACTGCCATCACAACGCTGGTAGTCAAGCAAGATCCTAAGAGCTCTATCAATATGTATACTCACATATTAAGATAGAAAAACCAAGTAGCATACTACCATATTTAGCAAGATTGTTATATACATATGAATATCCCAAGCTTCCATTAAGTAATATACAAACTAGTATGATATAATAATGGCCCCTAGGGCATATACACTAACAATCTCCCACTTGCACTAATGCCATGTACTGGTATATCGAAGACCGATGATCTCGAGTAGCCTATCGAACTGAATCTGAGGTAGGGCCTTCGTGAATGGATCAGCAATGTTCTCTTCAGTAGCAACTCTCCAAACCTCGATCTCTCGACGATCAATGATCTCCCTGATCAGGTGATACCGTCTTAAGATGTGTCTGGACTTCTGATGGGACCTTGGTTCCTTCGCTAAAGCTATAGCTCCGTTGTTGTCGCAATACAGAGGTATTGGATCAATAATGGTAGGAACCACCTGAAGTTCTGTTAGGAACTTCTTCATCCAGACAGCTTCTTTTGCGGCATCGCAAGCAGCAATATACTCCGCTTCCATCGTCGAGTCAGCAACGGTGTCCTGCTTGGAACCCTTCCAGCACACCGTCCCTCCATTGAGGGTAAAGACATAACCTGACATAGACTTGGAATCGTCCTTATCACTCTGGAAGCCGGAATCAGCAAAGGTCTCCATCTTGAGGTCTTTTCCGCCGTAAACCAAGAACATCTCCTTAGTCCTTCTCAGGTATTTGAGAATGTTCTTTACTGCTATCCAGTGCTTCTCCCCTGGGTCTGACTGATACCGGCTTACCACGCTCAGTGTGTAAGCTACATCTGGTCTGGTGCACAACATCGCATACATTATAGAGCCTACCGCAGAAGCGTAGGGTATAATAGACATGCGTTCCCTTTCCAAATCAGTCTTGGGAGACATCTCTTTGGAGAGCATGATTCCATGACAAGCCGGTAGATTACCGCGCTTAGAATCTTCCATACTGAATCTTTTCAGTATAGTGTTGATATACCTGGACTGTAAAAGTCCCAACATCCTCTTGGATCTATCACGATAGATCCGGATCCCCAGAATGTAAGAGGCATCATCCAGGTCTTTCATGGAGAACCTGTGTGACAAGAATCCTTTGACAGATTGTAGCATAGGAATGTCATTTCCTATTAATAGAATGTCATCCACGTACAAGACGAGGAATACGACACTTCGTGCTACAACTTTACTATATATACATGGTTCATCTGGATTTTTGATAAAGTCATATTCTTTGACTGTTTCATCAAAACAGATGTTCCAACTCCGCGATGCCTGCTTTAGTCCATAAATGGACTTAAGCAACTTGCATACTTTCCCGCTGCTCCCACTTTGATTGAAACCCTCTGGCTGATCCATATAGACGCACTCTTCTAAATTACCATTCAGAAAAGCCGTCTTTACGTCCATCTGCCAGATTTCATAATCATGGAAGGCAGCAATAACAAGAAGGACCAGAATGGATTTGAGCATAGCCACTGGAGAAAAAGTTTCGTCATAGTCCAAATCAGGTCTTTGACGAAAACCCTTTGCAACAAGTCTAGCCTTATAGGTTTCCACCTGTCCATCTACACCAATCTTTTTCTTGAAGATCCATTTGCATCCTATGGGTTTTACCCCATCTGGAGCAAAGTTCAAAGTCCATACTTTGTTGGTGTACATGGAGTCCATTTCGGTCCGCATTGCATCTAGCCATCGTACCGAGTCGCCGCTCTGGATGGCCTGCTGGAAGCTAGTAGGTTCATCATCATCTATGACGCAATCCTCTCTATCCCCATCTATGAGAAAACCGTAGTATCTCTCAGGCGGATGAGATGGCCTACTACTCCTACGGAGGGGTGCGGGAATGTCCTGTTCTTCTTGAACTACTGGTTCTACCAAACTTTCAGTAGTAGTTTGTGGTTCTGGAATTTCTTCCAGTTCTATTTCGCTCCCACTTGTATCCTTTTCTAAAACCTGCTTTTCTAGAAAATGGGCATTATGAGAAACAAAAATCTTTTGTTCCTCTGCGTAATAGAATAGATACCCCTTGGAGTCCTTTGGATATCCCACAAACTTACACTGTACTGATCGTGCCTCGAGCTTGTCCACATGCTGCTTTTTAACAAAAGCTGGACATCCCCATATCCTCAGATACTGAAGATAGGGTTTCTTCCCACTCCACATC
The DNA here is from genome assembly GCA_030015575.1 of Agapanthus africanus. Classification (NCBI taxonomy): domain Eukaryota; kingdom Viridiplantae; phylum Streptophyta; class Magnoliopsida; order Asparagales; family Amaryllidaceae; genus Agapanthus; species Agapanthus africanus. The sequence goes on from CM057350.1 coordinate 283,317,541, forward strand.
TGATATGGCGTGGTAGGCACAGTCTTGGTAGGAACCCTGTTCAGAAGATATGCCGCTGACTCTAGCGCATAACCCCAGAAAGATCGCGGTAACTCAGCATTACTCAACATGGAATGTACCATATCCAATAGGGTTTGATTCCGTCTCTCCGATACACCGTTATGCTGTGGAGTGTATGGAGGAGTAAGCTGAGAGAGAATTCCTTTCTCTTTTAGGTAACCTAGGAACTCGGCACTCAAGTATTCACTTCCTCGATCAGATCTTAGTGATTTGATACTTTTGCCGGTTTGGTTTTCTACTTCATTCTTATACTCCTGGAATTTCTCAAAAGCCTCGGATTTATGTTTCATCAGATAAATGAATCCGTACCTTGAGTAATCATCCGTAAAAGTAATGAAATAGGAAAAACCACCTCTTACATGTGTAAACATTGGGCCACATACATCGCTGTGTATGAGTCCTAAGAGCTCGCTCGCTCTTACTCCATGTCCAGTGAATGGAGTCTTTGTCATCTTTCCTTTGAGACATGATTCACAAGTGGCATAAGTTTGATATTCGAATGAGTCCAAATATCCTTCTCTATGTAACTTAGTTAACCTTGTCTCATTGATGTGACATAGTCTATAATGCCATAAGAAAGCCTTATTTAAATCTGGAGACTTTCTTTTTAGTGTGTTCTGGACATTGAAAATCTGGAGTTGGTTTAAGACATATATACTGTTATCCAGTGTACCGGACCCAATCAAACTTTGATTAAGGTGGATGTTAACAACATCACTTACAAACGTGAAATCATAACCTTTATTTGATAACAAGGAAACTGATATGATATTACACGTTAAACTAGGTACACAAAAATAGTTATGTAAAACCAAAATATGTCCACTCGTCAATCCCAGGTGATAATCCCCGACGGACACAGCTTCCACGCTAGCTCCGTTAGCAACCTTTAGGGTCATATCACCATCCTTCAGCACTCTACGGTTTCTCAGTGCCTGCAACGAATTGCATATATGAGATCCTTATCCGGTATCCAATACCCAGGAAGTAGAGTTGATTGACAGACAATTCTCAATTACAAACACACCTGAAGTCGAAGCCACAGCTTGCTTCGGTCCCTGGTTCTTGGCGTTCCACGCCTTGCAATCCTTCTTCCAGTGCCCTTTCCTGTGACAATGGAAGCACTCATCCTGGGCCACTACCGACACTGCAATCCTTTTCTTTCCCTTCCTTCCCACCTTACTAACACCTCCTCTAGGTTTGGTGGCGGCCTTCTTCTTCCTTCCTTTGGCCCTAGCCTTGGACCCGGAAGAAGAAACACCGCTAACAAACATAGCGGGTGTTTCTCTTGCCTTCTGCAAGGTGCCCTCTGCACTCCTCAACATGTTAAAGAGTTCTGGAAGTTCAACTTCTTTTCTTTGAATGTTGAAATTCAGAATAAACTGGGCGTAGGTGGAAGGAAGGGACTGGAGAATAAGGTCTGTATAGAGCTCATTATCCAAAGTCGTCCCAAGGTCTGCGAGCTCTTCTATATAGCCTATCATCTTTAGGACATGTTCTCCTACCGATGATCCAACGACCAACCTCGCTCGAAACAAGTTCTTTGAGGTCTCGTATCTTGTTATATGAGATTGCTCTCCATAAAGTTCCTTTGTATGGAGAAATATGGCATCTAGTTCCATATCCTTGTGCCTCCTCTGATGTTCATTGTTCATCGAGGCAAGCACGATGCACTTGGCCTTCGCGCAATCGAAATCCCAGGTTTTGCGGATTTCCTTATCCGCATTACTGGATTTGGGACCAGGGACAGCAGGTGCCTTAGCGGTGAGGACGTACCCCAATTTGTCATAGGTCGAAGCCATTTGACATTCCGCAGCCAATCTTTATAGTTTGGCCCTGTCAGTATATTTTTCTCTAAAAGTAACTTAAGTCCAGTCATTTTCAGGGTTGCTGCAATTAGGAAAGAGAGAAGAAAACACTTTAGCATGATGCTCTTGCAAGTTTAGAGTGGTTTTTAGTTTATCTAAACTGGATGGCTCCCACTGTTTCTCGAATCCTTCCTCAAACCATAAAAGAAGAATTGGCCAGGACTATTCTCACCATACAATACTTGCTTAACCGTTTAGTCAGGCCAGTGTCGATACTTCGAGGGAGGTTTTCCAACACTTTTGCGAAGTTCCTTAATTAAATAACCTCTTTTCTCTGGGGGCGTAGCCCCACTGACACCTTTCTTGACACCTACTTGGTTTATAGCATTGATCGTTAAGTGACGAATATCCTGATAAGTAGCATATACCCACAGTAGGATCGGGATCCAAATATCATCGTATGATAATGTTGAAGGAATCCTACCAACATTCATCAAATTCCAAATGGTATGCACCTCTTTGCAAATTTCATTTTCTTTAGAAATTCCCAATATTAATTTTTTCCCCATGCTCTTATGACCTTGGCGTTGGTCAAAATGTTATAAGTCACATGTCAAGTTCTACCCATCATTATCTTGTTAATTTGAACCCACCCGTACATATCCCTGACGTTGGCCAAATGATAATACGACTGTCCTAAACTAACTCATCTATCTATGCAACAAATGAATACCCAGCAGCTACCAAACACTATGCCTTGGCGTTGGTCAAAATGCATAGCTTGAATACTACTGAATACCCAAATGAAATGACGGAGGGCTACGAATGGTTTTGGCGAAACCGTGAACGTAGTGAACTTGATATAACCGAAGGAACCTGATAGCTTTTAAAAGGAGTGGTTAAAGCTCCGCAATTAAAAATATCTTCTGTTTTTAAAATTAACCGAGTGGTTTCTTTTAAATTGTTCCAACGATTAAACTTTGGTTTATTTTCTTTGCATTAATAATAATGCGTCCCATCATTAACTTATCATTGCTGAAAACAATGAAAATACAACGTCCTCTTATGCTATCCGCATTCGTCACTGGGTCACGTCATCACCCGTTAGGTTACTTAACTAACGGCAGAGCGGGGACTGGGCTAGCGCGGGTGTAAAATATAAGTGACGTCTAAATAGTTATCATATATAGATATTGTACATTCGTCAGACGCAATAATAGACATTCCAGATCACAGATGAACATTATTGGATATGCAAGCAATCCGCGTTTCTTTTGAGCCTGCAACGAAAGACGGATTACACAGTTGTGATGAATAGCCATTATCCCACCCTAGACCCCTACGGGTACGGCAAACTACCCGCCAAGTACTCGAAGTGAAGTGGTCTCCCTCAACAACGTGAGTAGGCCACTAAACACTTCAAAGTACCCGGTAGTTTGTGCACTCCACCTTGGGTCTATCCTAGGAGCAAAAACAGTAAAATGAAATGTAACCCTTCGAAAATCGTTTAGGCAGTTTTTCGGTAATCGGCTAATTTTTCGGCTTTTTCCGTAAAAAGTCAAAATAGGTATTTTTCATTGTAGACCTAATTATACAAAATTTAGATAAGATATTACTATAATTTTGTCACTAAAATGTCACTTATAATTATCTAGTTAAATAAAATTTTTTCGTAATTAATTATTTTTTTTTATCATTTTAATCCTTTTTAAATACATTAAATTAGTGATAAATACAAATTTAATTAGGTAAATTTCATAATTAGGAGTCTTCATAAGCTAAAATATGGTGTTAATAAAATTATATCATGACTTGCAAACTTTTGGTTTTAGGGTGAGAAATTTAATGGAAAAATGGTGTAAAATGAGGTTTTTTTTGTAAATTGTTGATATGAAAGCATTAAATGAGAACATGGGGTGTTTATTGACCTAGAAACTTCTCCAAAAATCCCACAACTCCCTCTCTCACCTGCTGGCCGACCCATTCTGCAGCAAATCCCCCATTTTTCTCATTCTTTCTTGCTTCATTTCACATCAAAATCCATTAAAATTTCACCATTTTCTTCTCCAATTCAAAACCAAACCCTAATCCACTCTCTCCTCAACCAAATTTAGTTCAAAACTAGGAGAAAGGAGGCTTCTTTGGTGGCTTGATCATGCTAGGGTTCCACTTGTGAGGTAAAATCCTAAACTAGTTTGTTAACTTGTAGTTATATGTGCTAAAATTCAATTTTGAAGTATTAATTTAGTTGTAAATTCTTGTTCATGAAAATCAAGAATGGGATTTGGTGTTGAACTAGGGTTTGAAGCATGGTGGTTAGAGTTAAGTTAGGGCTTTGGTTACCTATTTGATTAGAGTGGTTAATTGCGTAAGTTTACGCTCGCTAAATCGTTAAATTGCGACGTTTGCATCGAATCGGTTTGAAATTTGCTTACTAGATTTTTACAAAAATTAGAATGCGATCAAATTGCGTTATTTTAGCGATATAATTAGCTTCGTATAGGACTATTAGAGTGCGCGAATACGGGGTTTCGTCTAGTCGGGTTTTAGTTTTGTCGATTTCCCGAAATGACGAATCTAGTTAAAGATTAGCGATTTTCGTGCGTTTTCCCGCGCACCGAGTGCATGTTATGTTTAATTCAAGAGCGTCGATAATTGTATATTGTGACTTGCATCGTTTTAGGTTTTGTAATCTTATGCTTGGTGTTGTGCAAATATAGGATCGGTCGGGGAAACATCGGACACGGCGCGTAAAGGCAAGGCGGTGGTCGGATCGGATTAGCGGAGATTTCAGGTGAGTGGATGTATTCATCTATGGGGGAATCGTCTGAATGGCGCGAGGCGCCCCCCTAGTTAGGATTACCCTACTTTTTGCAAGATTCATATTGTTAGCTAGCTTATCCATTCATGTACACTGCATACCCTTATAGCGAACCGTATATTAGATTGCATGGACATTCATCTATACTTATGCGATATCACTTTGTAGGACACGAACACCATTACCATTGGCATCTGTTGCACGCGCACTATTCATGTGACACATACGCCTTTGGTAATTGCCATGCCACGTGCACTATAGAACCTGTTTATCATAATATCGCCACTTGCATTCATACTTGATATATGAGATTGCGTAGCATGTATATACCTCGCATCATCATCATATTTACATAGATTTCTAGCCACAATTCACATCGCATACCTTGTTATCATAGACATTTATCATATATAACATGTGGACATTATGATTTTTCTTGAGGATTTCAGTATTGCTGCGATTTCTGGATTTTTGGGGAAAACCGCAAGGATTTAACAAAAGGTTTTATATATCATTTAAAAAAAAAAAAACAAAGTTGCGGTTTTCTCGTGATGTATGTGTCGTCCACCATGAGTTTTCATATTTTCTGTTGGATTTCGAGACCCGATTCGAGGAGTGGAAGAACCGTCTCGGGTACATGGTGGGCCCGGTATGGTACCCCGGGGCAAGAAGATCGAGTTGTAGACGATGAGCCTGGCAGGGGAAGACTACCTACCGGTGATGTCTGGCGCGGCGGATATCCGGAGGATACCGACCGTTGTCGTGAGATTTATGATATGGGCCGATCCGGATTGACGGAGCCCGATTTTGAGACAGATATGATTCATATTTGGTGTCGATGCTTGACACGAGTTTTCAGATGATTTCGTGATGGTACTTAGCTATTATACAGATATTCATTTTCTAAAAGTTAAGAACGCAGTACCCTTAGCATTTAAAACACTTAAAGAGTTAGAAATGACATTGCATACATGTGCATGCATACTAGAGCTATTATATCACATATGGACATGCATGTTGTGGTGCATTGCGTGCATTCTTACGATTGCCTTATTAGATGTTATATTCTACTCACGAGCTGGCAACTCACCCCCGTTGTGCCACAGTGTCTTGCAGGTCGGACCCGTCACCCTTGTAGCGGCGGGCTATCCTATCATCAGCTCCTTTTGCTCAGACTCGCAACATCGCCCGTAGGTGGGTTGCGAGCACACTTTATTTCTTTTTGCTTTATCATTGTATCTAGTATTCTCCATCTACCACTTTATATTGTATATGCGACCTAGTGATGAGACTGAGAGATTGTATATATGTGGTTTCTTTTGGGTCGAGCTCACTTGAGCCGGCGTCGTGTTTCTGATATTTTGCGTTTCTTTCATGCTCTTTTCTTGATATTGCTATTATATTGCATGTGGTTGTGATCCGCCTTGGGCGAAGAGCTAGCTCCCGCTTGGGGATGCCATTTTTTTATGATTACAGGTTTATTATCTTGTTGTACCCATTTTGGGGGATAGAAAATACAGGGGAGACTCTGCCGAAATTTTCGGGAATTTTTGATGTTTTTTTTCTTTTAAAAGGGATTCTATGCAACTTAATTGATTTCAAAACCGTTTTCATTTAAGGTTTTCCTTCACTCGCTTTTGATTTGGTTTAGATTTTTCTGGGCTTTGGCTGACTTAGGTTACGGTACGCCTTTAGACGTCTCGTAATCTAAGTGCCAGTCACTTTCCGTACTTTCGGGTCGTGACATGAAATAATACAACGGTGGCTACAACCGCAACCTGGATGCGCCCCGCAAAATAATATTACAACATATTACAATTACATTGAATGAATTAAAATAATAACCCATCACAAAACCCCGGCTAATCATCACAACAATCCAATACAGTTCATAATCACAAACAGTAAAATCCATTACAGAAATGTGCAACCCCCTGCCAACCGACATACTAGCAGTTAGGGGAGGTTTACGAACACATTAAACAATCACAGATATAATGAAATTAGCAAATATCGTATAATTTCGATCGAGCAAACATATCAGATTCTACTCCCAAAACTTCTCTGTGCACCTGAGACTTGAGCAGAAAATAAATATTCCAGAAAATACAAAAATATCACAGAAGAGTTACTGGAGCAAACTGGGTTGAATCGGCCCCAACTAGGCCGCGGATCCGCGGCGGATCGGTGGGATCGGCCGCGGTTCCGCGGCCCTATAGCCGATTCAGGAACCCATTTCTCTCCAGTGTTCTTATACTTCTCTGCTTGTAATTCTGCAGCTCCCTGAAAAATTTTTAGAGCCTGTTTTAAATTCGACAGAAACTTAGTGATATCGATGTCTTTTTCGGTTCGTTTTGCGTTCGAAATTCATACGACTTTGCTAATGAGTTAATTATTGTTTAGCGAGCCTCTGATACCACTTTAAGTCGATGTACTACACCCCACTACTTGCGGGGAGGCGGAAATATGAAAAACGATCTTGTTCTTTGCGTAAACATCGACTAACCGAAGAATCTTTGCTAAACTATAACTAACAAGAAACATAGGAGTTGTTAACTACTATGTGAAGTGATTATACCTAATGAACCGTGTCCTTCATCTTTACGTTATCCACCTCCTCCTCGGCCTCCTTTATGTAATAGACGATCCACCCGAGAGCTATACTTCAAGCTTCACCTCTAACTTGAGGTAACTAGGTTTCTTAAAGTGCTAATCTAAGTAACCTAGGTGATATAGATTGATTAGTCTATTCTAATCCTTGATCTTAACACATGAGAGGGGAGGATTAGGGTTTGAAGAGAGAGAGAGCCTGAGGAGAGAGAAGGTGAGCATGAGAATGAGAATGAGAATGAGATAATGATCTCTCATGATATATATGAAGCATTATATTTATCAAATAAAATAAAATAAAGAATTTAACAACCATGCTACATAAATACAAATGAGTGATTCATCTACATGAGTCATTAAGCATTTATGATGCATTAATGATAAGGATGAATCACACAAATGAGTCACTAATCTCATTTAATGCTTATGCCACCTAAACCCCCAAGTCACCATCCTTCTAGAAGCTTCTCGCGAATTACGAGAACGCCCCTCCTATCCGTGAAAACACGGAAAAACTTTAGACTGTATAAATCCAATATCTCGATACTAGAATCTGGCTTAAACCAAAGCCGGCTAGTAAAAACTGTCCGAAAGTCGTACATGCGTAAACACACGTATGCGTCCGAACCCTTGTCGTAAAACCATACGACCTCTATATCGTTTCGCCTGGAGCAAGGAAACTCTCTGTGTGGGACTCTAATGACTCGACTACTACGCTGGTAGTGGGTTTAACCACAGACCGCAAGCGGCACTAGCTGTACGTAACGGTCCCTAGGTAGATGTCGATAAGAAGACCGATGAGGAAACCCATCCGAACTCTTACTGAGCCTGATGTGACAATCTCCGTACAGTCCGGTCTGTTCGTCTAAGACTATCGCATATCGGGCCTAGGGGGTGGCAAGCGTCAGTCCTCTAATAGCGGTATAAGTCGTGTCGGAGTGAAGCCTATTACACCATGAGAAACTACTGGAACCTACCAGCAAATCTCGCTTGCCCTGGCCAGGGACTTTGCGTAATGGCTCTCTGACACAGCGCGATATCAACTCCCAATACCGGGAGAGACGAATCCTGTCTAACTGCCACTGCCTCCAAGTGCTCGGGACTGCACCCAACTACTACCTGTTTGCACGACTCCTTTGAGCCGTGGTAGGGTAGCAATCTAAGAACAGTGGGACACACTTGAGGCGAAGTAGCAGTGTCAAGTCTGCGGACTATGCTGTACTCATGTCACCTGGGAACTGTTAACTGACGACTGGTATAAAACCAACCAACAGTTCCCTATGAGTCCTGTCCGGTGTACCCGTAACCCAACGAGCACCTGTATACTATCTCCAGTACGACGTACTGACGGCTGTGGGACAGACCATCTCCCCAACTGGGATGAGAAGCGTACACACCAGTCTACTCCGGAGTATCGATGCTCTGTCTCGATAATCCTGCGACTAGGGACCTGAAAAAGGATGTGCTTGTAGACTATCCAGCCCCCACTAGTGTGACTGCCATCACAACGCTGGTAGTCAAGCAAGATCCTAAGAGCTCTATCAATACGTATACTCACATATTAAGATAGAAAAACCAAGTAGCATACTACCATGTTTAGCAAGACTGTTATATACATGTGAATATCCCAAGCTTCCATTAAGTAATATACAAACTACTATGATACAATAATGGCCCCTAGGCCATATACACTAACATGCCCTAGGCATGAAGTCAAAATCAATACATCCAATAACATCAAATGAAAGTCCTGTGCAACTGTAGTGCACAAAATACGTATCAATGCACTGCAAGCATATTTCAACTATACTGAGTGCCACAACCAAATCGGGTGCATACCATATGCATAAAATCAACTCAACTGTATGAAATCATAAGCATGCGCAGCCAATGCACAAAAAAAAACGATACCAAGTGCAATAATTGTGCATAAATCATAAATCAACACAACGGTGTATAAAGCATATCTCAAGTGCAATAACTATGCACAAAATATAATTACCCAGTAGGTGCAACCATGGTGTATGAAAACAAATATCATGAAACCCGGTCATCAAAACTCAAGCATGCAATAAATTACCCAAAATGTCGAAATTCAAAGTGACTAATACGTGATAGTCAACTTACGAAATCACCAATCATAAATACCGTCGTCGATATATCCTCCTTCAAAGTCGAGAAGGTGTCGGTGCATCCAATACTAGCAGAGCAAGATATCTACTTGCCTCTTGATCATGGCCTGTCGTCTGGTGCCCTTAGGCTCTCGTCTCTCACTGCGAATTGCTAAGTACATAGCTCTCCGGCTCAACGGTCCAATATGGAAACGATAATGGAAACAATCCCGCTCTAGCATATCCTCCACAGATCTCTGGCCAACTATCTCATCGACGATGCCGAACTCTGGACTGCTGGGTATGCGCAATATGACCGCTCCTGGGTCTAAGTCTTCTCGTAATTTATTCCAGAAAGATCCTGTCGAGGTCTTTCCCCAAATCTCGTTTCTGCCGAACTGCCCGGAAGTTATCACCCTTCACTAAATCTGTTTCTTGTTCCGGAACTGCTGCATACTCATCGCGACTCCTTCTGGAAGATATATTCCTATGTAACGCCTCTGTATGCGTTGTAGGGTTCCTAAGCACTCTCAAGAGGTCTTACAAGGCATCAACCATGCCAATTTCAAAATTTAACGGTGCCGAGAAACCCTAATACGGATCGTTGGCTAGAAGTTTAGGCGAAAAACAAACTAGTTAACACTTAACTACAAGAATACGGAAATACAACCTTTGTAGATCCGGTCCTCCACCTCCACGGCTCCGTGATGAAGTCCTCTCCGCTGTCCAAATCAAAATCCGGGCTCTAGCGTCGGCTTCATCGGAGAAATGGGCGGGCAAGGTCGTCGGCTTCGTGCCGAAGATGATCTACGTCGAAGCATCACAAGATCAAGCTCCCACTTCACCAAGTCATGAAACTTGTGAAGAAAACACACTCTACTACTTGGCAAGAGGTAGAGGATGAAGAAATAGGAAGTGGGTTCACTTTAGAATTGGATTTCTCACTCTTTTACATCAATCACCATTGATGAAGTCAAGCTTTTTCTTCATGAAGTGAAGAAGAAGAAGAAGATAAAGTTATGATAAGTTAATTCTAAAAATGAAAAGAATAATGAATTCTTATCATAATAGAACCATGGTTAGGTGTAGAGAATTAATTAGGGTTAAGTGGAATGGTTAGGGTTAAGGATGAGACAAAGTGGTCACAAAGTCAAAGTATTCATGAAGCTTCATGAAAGAACAAAGAATGCCACCATTTTATCATTTCCTTTTCTTTTTCCAAAAGAATAAATAAATGAATAAAATGAATAAGCAAATAAAAACCCTAACCATTTCATTAACCAAGGTTTAATTCTTTATACTTAACCAATTTTACATGCACCATCAAACATGATACAAGCATGTGCACAAAATCATATCACATATATAATGCGCACATCCGAGCGAGAAACTCCATTTAAAGTGAACCAATACTAGTTAATGCAAAGTAATATATCAAATATATAATTATACATTAAATCATTAAATCAACACTTGATTCAATGATCCGGTCATATCGCATATAACCGACTAGTATTCAATGTATCGATTTATCGAATCAATCCTTGATTCGATAACTAGGTTATATCGCATACAACTAATCGACACATTCTTCGCGAGAATGAAATACGGTATCACATACACGCATTATTCTCGGTCCCGCACATATCTCATATGCGCTCCTATTTCGTTTCGCTTGAGCCAGGAAACCTCTGTGTAGGACTCTAAAGACTCGTCAATACACCGGCAGCGGATGATGATCATATCAAACATCCACAAGCCGCAAGCGGTCTGCTAAACGTAACGTCCACCCGGGTATTGAGCGATCTGAAGATCGACGAGCAAGCCCGCTCACACTCCAGTGAATCTAACCAGTAACATACCGTACAGTCCGGTCTGATCGTCTGATATGTCGCATATCTTGCCTAGGGGTGGTAAACGTCAGACCCCAATAGCTTGATAAGTCGTGTCGATATGAGGTCTATAACAATTCGAGAAACTACTGGTAACACTTACCAGTAAATCTCAGTAACCCTGGCCAGGGATTTCCTGTTATAGCCAATCGAACACAGCGCAACATCAACTCCCTATACCGGGAGAGACGAATCCCCTCCTATCGCTCATTGCCTCCATGTGACTCGGGACTGTACCCAAAAACCACCGTTTTGCACTCCCTCTTGGACGTGGTAAGATGGAAATCAAAGCACAGTGGGAACCACACAAGACTCTATAACGATCTCGGGTCAACAGACTACTCTGTACCAGTGTCACCAGAGAACTGTCATCTGACGTAAGGTATAATACCATCTGGGAGTTCTCGGCGAGTCCGTCCAGTGTACCCAGTCTCTACTGAGCACCCGTATATCATCTCTGATGTCAAACACCAATGGATATGGGATCATCCATCGCCCATCTACATGGGTCGAGAAGGTATACGCTAGTCTACTCTGGTATATCGATGCCCCATCTCGATACACCCACGACTAGGGACTTTCAAGGATGTACTTATGGACTACCATGTCCCCACTAGTATGATCCGCATCATAGTCCAGGTAGTCAAGTACACATCCTAAGGGCTTTACCAACATGTAATAGAGAGACAATCAGTGTACACGTTAAGGTAAAGTTCAACCAGATAGCATACTATCATGTCGAGCAAGAAAGTCCTCACTATATATGTCCCAGCATCCACTACAATATACATTCTATGTATAGTAATGGCCTCTAGGGCATACATATAACTAACATGCGTGTCATATCTCTGATGTCGGCGGAGTGGAACATCATCTCATCAAGATCTCGTACGAACCTCTTACTCCACTTTTCTCTACTGTCGACTGCTTCGGACTCGTCTCATCGTGGCTGCATGGACTGCGCTCCAACGGCTATACTCGTATCTGGAGTCTCCCAAGCAATGCATCTCACCACATAGCATCCGAATGAAGTCGAACCATTCGATCGATTCGTCAAAACCTCATAATCCCCTAAGAGCTCAACATCTTGGGTACGGTTTAATAGTATCGTGTACATACCACAGCATCTGTAGACCAGCCGTAGAAGGGCAAACCCAAGCCTCACTAATGGCACCGCGGAACTGCCGCAAACTCTAAGGTTCAAAGGCTTTCACACGGTCATTATGTCGAGTTAGGGTTTCATTCTTCTAGAGGGTCCATAGAATTGCTTGCATGTCTTTTCGAATACTTTAAACTTGGAATATGGGTTTCTGACATTCGATCGCCTCTATTGACTCTCAACGTACCTGAGTGAAGTCGTCTCTAGCTGGAATTAATCTATCTGATGAACTCGAATCGGGGTAAGCGAACGAACCACATGTCCTAGTCATTCATCCTCGGGTGACTAGCGACCTTCTATCATATCTCTAAGTATATACTCATGCTGCAGTAGCTCCAACATCTGGGGCGATATCTCGTCGTTCGCAACAACAACTGGCTCATTCGTCTGCACGCTAAACAGTGCCTCAATCATCATGAACAAGCGATACATCAATGGTCATCAAAATCTGGCTGGCCTCTATCAGTGGCTCAATCCTCTGGTGCAAATCTGCACGCCCGAGAAATCTCATAACAGCGATCCATCAAAAGCTCATGGCGCGAAAACACAATAACACGGCGCATCTATGCAAATCGTATGTCCCTGGAATTACGCCCTGGTCAGCCCTCGTCCGTGACGAGCTCGTGCTGACCACAACTCTAGCCGTAGCTCTCTCCGCCCGTAATCGTGGCAGCAAAACCACAAACTGGTACTGATGAGGATAGATCATAGAAATGAATATAATACTGTGCAAAGAAATTTACATCTTAAGTCTTCTTAAGCGGAGTATCGTATCGTAAATATGCCGCGGAACATACGTACGGTACGTCACTCTACTCAAGCTACCTAATCCATCAACCAAGGGTCATCGTACACTCCGAAGGTAAAACCTAACGCTCTGATACCAACTTTTTCACGACCCGAAAAGTACGGAATATGACCGGCACTTAAATTACGAAACGTCTCGACGCGTACGTAATCTAAGTAAGCCAAAACCCAGAAATCAAAACCAAGTAAAGCAGTAGAGTGAAGGAAAACCAATTTAAATCAAGTAGTTTAGCAACATAAGCCGAAATATGTATTTTTAAAATCACAAGTCATTTCTGAAAATTTCGGCAGAGTTTCCTTTGTAAATACTAGCCCTGTACGAGGTACAACATGATAAATATATACAAAATGATAAAAAGGCATCCCCAAGCGGGAGCTAGCTCTTCGTCAATCGACGGCCACAACCAAGCAAGCATATAATATACAACGCCGAAGGGCGAGGATCAAAACTCAAAATGAAACTCAAAACAGCATGAAATCCATAATAATACAACGCACGACTCTATGTCGAAAGAATAAACATCACTGGTGCTAAGTCTGTAATGAATAATACAAGTCTGGTTGATGGAGTTTCTAGATACGACTGAATAAAATAAGTACAATGGTGGTCACGATGCAAGTGAACCCACCTACCAAAGCAAATCACCCGGAAAGGAAGCAGTGTGCCAACAAAACCGTAACAAAATCTGTACGACAAAACCTGCAAGAAACTGTGGCACAACGGGGGTGAGTTGCCAATTCGTGAGTAGAAAACATCACCGAGCAGAAATCGTTTGTATGACACAATCCTAGGTCAATACGATCAAATATATATATAACCTCAAAATGATAAGTCTGAAGCATGAAAAGGTGGCAAGGGTAAACATCTATACATAAGTGTAATCCCATGTGCTCGTGTCGGTGCCTCAGATAGCAACATATCATATGAATGAGGTATGAATGCATGAAAACAGAATACATGTAAATAAAGAAACCGCTTTCATAATTTAGTGAGATTTCTGTATATTTAAAACGAGGTATCATCAATGAAATCAACATAATCAGTGTCTAGCATCGACACAAAACATAAATCCCAATATCTCAATATCTCAGGCTCCGGTTATCCGGACTGGCCTGTATCATCAAATCTCAATACCTCAATATCTCAAATCTTAAAATCTCAGTGTCTCAAATCTCAATATTTAGGACTCCGTCAGTCCGGATCGGCCCATATCATCAATCACACGACCACGAACGGTATGCTCTGGATATTCGACGCGCCAGGTAAAATCACCGGTAGGCAGTCTGCCCTTGCCGGGCTCATCATCCACCATGAAATTACTCTTGCCCCGGAGTACCATACCGGGTCCACCATGTACCGGAGACGGTTCATACGTCTCCTCGAATTGGGTCTCGAAATTCATCTCATAACTGATAAAACATTATGGTGGACGACTTATACATCACCAGAAAACCGCACTTTTCATTTTAAAAAGAGAGAGAGAGAGAGTGGTTTATATATTTTCTTGTGGGCCCCAAGCATCACAGAACAATACAGATATCTGGGATCCCCGGGTTTCACAGACCCGCTACTGAAACCCGACGTTCCCCTGGTCTTGTGGATAGCCTGTGCAATGAAATCCTAGACCCCTACGGGCGCGGCAAGTTACCCGCCAAAACCTGAAGCGAGGCAGCCCCCTTCAGCAACGTGAATGGACCACCCAGCACTTCACGGAATCCGGTAACTTGGGCACCCCTCCTGGGTCAACCTGTACCCCCTACGAGTGCGGCGAATAGCCCGCCAATTCTAGAATGAAGCCCCCTCCATCTCAATGCCATGAGATGCGGGCTTGTTGCCCTCTAGAACCCGGCTATCCGTGCACCCCTCCGCGGGGCAATCCTAGTACAGAAAGTAAAATATACATACAACGGGTACATCGACCGCAACCTGGTCGTGCCCCAAAAGAATAATATACAGACAGGCAGTGACGGCAGTCCACATGTCGGACGCTCGCCCCGCAATATCAAATGTACAAAATACAACAAAAACTGTACTAGCATTGCATCCAGGCTATCCCCCACGACCAATCTGTAACATCACAGCACAATCACAGAACATCAACGTGAATGTCACGTTCGCAAATCCGTCTAACCGGGCTATAGCAGTTAGAAAGGATTTACCGATCAAGTGACATTCACAGTCGCAGATATAATGTAAATACTGTGAACTAACATGTTTAAAATTTTTGATCGATCAAATTTTACCAAGTGGGCCCCAAGCACTACTGTAGCACTCAAAGAAATCTGGGCCCAAAAAATAACATTCGAAAAACCCCATTTTCAAGTCTAAGGCTCTCTGGAAAAATTTGGCATAGTAAAGAGTCTAAGTGGCGGCGGAACCGCGACCCAAGCATGGGTTTGGCCGCGGTTCCGCGGC
The DNA here is from genome assembly GCA_030015575.1 of Agapanthus africanus. NCBI lineage: Eukaryota > Viridiplantae > Streptophyta > Magnoliopsida > Asparagales > Amaryllidaceae > Agapanthus > Agapanthus africanus. Next base: position 283,333,225 of record CM057350.1, read on the forward strand.
TTAATAGTGAGAACAGGTTACCAAATTTTTCCAGAGCTCTTGGAATCTCCTGCACATATCTCTGAAATTTACTGAAAAATTTTTGGAGCAAAAAACAATTCGACAGAAAACTGATGTGCATGATATCGGGTTTTCGGAAAATCCGTTCGATCGAACTTGTAAACACATTAGACTAAGATAGACTAGCTTAATGGTGGGGCTCTGATACCAGTGTAAGTGCACAGCGGCGCCCCGGCCGTCAATCCGACGCCGGAGTGCGGAAGAGATGCTTTTCTTTAAACTTTAAAAACCGGCACCACCGCGCACTAAAATCCCGGATCGGGCCATTAATCTAGTCCTAGCTATCAAGAGAAGGGGGTAGAGAGATATACCGAGTGATCCGTGTCCTCCGGTCTTCTCGTCGTCGTCCCGATCTCCCGCGGAATCTCCCGTCTTCGTCTCCTCGCCGGAAGGGCACCACATCGCCGGCTTCTTTTACGGGCTCCCACCTCTGGTCCGAGGCAACTCGGGCACGAAGCTGGCGAGTCGACGTGCCCAAGGTCTGCTGTAGAATGTGTAGTGCTCTTTTGTCTCTATTGGGGTTGAGGGAGTTGCCATATGGTGGAGGAAATGATATATGAACTTTTGTAGAGGAATTTTGGGAATTTTGTAGCATGCAAATGAGAAGCCAAGAACCCCTTGCAAAATTTGGACAGCCCCCATGAGGGAATGGCCGGCCAATTTTTGGTGGTGGGAGTGAGCCATGGAGAGAGAGAGAGAGAGCAAAGGTTAAGGGGTGGGAAAGCAACTCATACAAGCAAAAAAGAAAATGATCACCATCCAATCCAAAACCACTCCCATCATCAACAACCATGATGAGCCAAAAGTCAAGCCATGATGAAAAGAAGAAGTCAAATGGTGGAGGAATTATCATGATACAACAATATGCAAATACCACCCTCCACAAATGCTTATTTGCACAAATGCAAATAAGCCCTCCTCCACAAATCTTCGGCCAATGAAAGATACAAAGAAATATGGCCGAAACGGAAAACAAACTGGCAACTCCAAAAAACTGATCCCGTAATAAATTACAGGAAAACCCCGCTACTGTATATACATACCCGCATTTGTATTCTGACCGAATACAAATGCATTGAGACAAAATCTACACTGTACAATACTAGGATCCGGCTTATACCAAAGCCCGCTAGTATTTACCGTCCGATCATGATCCGTGCAATACCGCACGTATCTGAACGAACCCTGCCATATCTCTATACAGCCTCTACAGCGTTTCGCCCGAAACTTGAGCAACTAGTCTGTGGGGGACTCTAAAGACTCGTCGATACTATGGCTGTGGATTTAACCACTAGCACGTCAGAGGTATTAGCCATACGTGACGGGCCACCAGCTATTGACCAAAAGGGACGTCTGTGAGTGAACTCATCCTGATACCCTACTGAGCCTGTCAGTGACAATATACGTACAGTCCGGTCCGTTCGTCTACGAGCGTCGCATGGCGGGCCTAGGGGGTTGGTAAAAGTCAGACCCCCCAAAGTGGTACAAGTCGTGTCGGAGTGTAGCCCAGAACACCCTGAGATACTACTGGAATACCTACCAGTAAATTTCCTGCCTCGGCCGAGGGCTTTTTGTAATGGCTCTTCTAGACACAGCGCGACCTCACCCCCAATACCGGGAGAGACGAACCCCAGAAGATCCGCTCACTGCCTCCATGTGGCTCGGGACTGTACCTAACTAAAACCTGTTTGCACGTCTCCTTTGAGCGTGGTAGGGTAGTAATCAAAGTATAGTGGGAACTCACACGAGACAAATGACGATCTTCAGGTCGATGAACTAACCTGTACACATGTCACCAGGGAACTGCTATCTGACGTCAGGTATAAGACCAACTAGCATGTTCCTGGCGAGTCCTGTCCGGTGTACTCATAACCCAATGAGCACCTGTATACATCTTAGGTGAACCAACTGACACCAGTGGCTTGTGAGACCGGCCACCGCCCCTCGTCGGGGTCTCGACTGTATACACTAGTCTACTCTGGAGTATCGATGCCCTGTCTCGAAACTCCCACGACTAGGGACCTTTTAAGGATGCGCTTATAGACCACCAGCTCCCACGTATATGATCGCCCTCATACTGCTGGCAGTCAAGCAAGAATCCTAGGGGCTCTATCAACGTGTAATAGCGACATGTCAGGTCACCTAAAGCAGTACACGATGATAAAGATAAACCAGATAGCATACTATCATCTTGAGTAAGACTGTCCTACCGGCATAGGTCCTCCCTCAATCATTGCAATCACGTGCCTGTGATCCAATAATTGACTCTGAGGGCACTATATCCAACAATCTCCCACTTGCACTCAAAGCTCATTATTGCGATGTCGCATACTCACAGCCCGTGTGACACCGAACACCCAACTCCTCTACTTGTCAGTCTCACAAAGCTCGTTTGCGAAACTATTGCGTTCGAGGAATAGCCTCAGTGAGTGGATCCGCTTTGATGTTCCTTTCTATGTCTCTCTAAATCTCAAGTTCGTGGAGAAACCCATGTCCCGAAATGAGCAATACCTGTCTTAGAATGTGTCTGGATGTCTGATGGGACCTAGTTCATAAATGAACTCCAAATCCAAACTTCTTAGACTGTATCGTCAACTGAACTTAATCAGTATCCTGCGCCATGCCTCCCTCAGTATCTGCTTGGATCACCTGCCCAAAATACTGCCCCTCGTCAGAGGGAAAACTATAACTCTGACGACCACCCTGTCGTCCATGTCACCTTGGAAGCCTGGAATGATAACTGTCTCCCGAATGAGGCTGCCGTTATCATATCCCTAGAACATCCACTTATGTTCTAAAACTGCTTACTATTGTTTCTCCAGGATTGGATCAATGTCAACTTCTTGCATCTACTGCAAAAACAACATCTGGTGTGGTACTTGACATCTCATGATTGACTCAATTGCCTAAGCAAGTGATCTGCCAATCATGCACATCCCTCTCCACTTTAGTCTATAAGACACCTTTAGAGAGGGTGACTCCATCACCTGCAGGTACACTACCGTGCATGGAGTCGTCCATTCTAAAACACCTTCAGAATGCCGTCTAAGTACCCTGATTGGGAAACTACCCAAATCCAGATCTAAAACCATAGATCCAGTAACCAGAATGTCTTGATATTATATCCAAGTTTCATGTGGAGAAACCACTGTGTGACAACCAAAGTATAACCGATCATAGTATAGGAACTTCACTTCCTACTTTGTGTATGTCATCCAAATACTAGGATATCACACGCTACTACCTTCTTAACAGATCCATCCCCTATTCTGATGAAGTCAAATCTATGACTGTCATATCAGAAATAGATGATCTATCTCCGCTACATCTGCTTTAGTCTATAAATAGACATAAGCCTCTTGTCCACCATGCTTCCGCTACTCCCACTGATCATGACAACCCTCTGGCGGAGTCATATAAACGTACACTTCTAAAACTATTTTAGAACGACGCTATATTCATCCTCTCGCCGGATCTCACAGTCTGGAACAATAGCAATGTCAAGTCTGGGTAAACAAGAACCTCCCTGTCACCATCCTTGAGGCTACCGGAGTACCCCTCGGGTGCCTGAGGTTACCTACCGTATCTGCGGAGTTGCCGATGGAATGTTAAACCAGATTGAATCTTTAGGTTCCTTTCAAATCTTCAGTAATCGTTTGCGGTTCTGGAATCACTTCCAGTTCTACCATACTCCCACTACTGTTTTCTGTAAAAATCAATTTTTATTAAAACTGTGGCGAGTCAAGAACAATATCACTATTGATCTTCCAGATGGTAGAAAGTCAACCCTCGTCATAGCCTGGGTCAACCCACAAACAGCCATTACAGAAACGTGCCTTGAGTTATCCAGAGTCTGGTTTTAAGCATAAGCCGGACAACTCCCCATACCTTAACATCGTTAAGATACGAACTGTTCTATATCCAATACAGAAACAGAGGCACTGATTTAATTGAACCAGATTCAAATCATGCAGCTGTCTCCAGTGCATGTCAACTAAATGGAAGGAGGCCTATCAGCGTTACTCAAATTAGGAATGTTTCCAATTATGAGTAACCTGAAAGAGAAACAAGTTTCTCAAAATCATTACCATCAACTGAATACCATACACAAGCATCTACATCTTCGATCACCTTGAAGAATCCCGATACTTGCAATATCTGGTTCTCTACTCTATTCTTATCCCTATAACTTCTCAAAACTTGGACCTTGTGTTTCTACGAAACACATGTCTAAGACCCAGAGAAGTCACAAGTAAACAGAATCTAGTACGAGTACCAACCCTTCTGTCCTAATGGACACTGGACAACATACAATACTCTGTATAAGTCCCTTGAGTTTAATAACTCACTCCCTGTGTGTCGCAGGTTGAAAACTGTACTTATGGTTAAGAAAAATTACACCGTTGTTTAATGCTCCTTACCTAACCATCAGCTGATATAGGTAAATGTCATCGACATAATTTCAAAAAGGTATATCTCACTCTATAAAAATAGACGTACAGATATATCAATTTGAAATTGGTGCGTTATAACGGATATTCAAAACCAAATATTCGCCGTCCGGCAAACAACCCAGGCGACTTCCTCAAATATCACCAATTACAACGAATTCCTGTCACGACCCGAAAGAGCACGTGACTGGCCCTTGAACCATATGAAGTCTATAGGACCCCATCTGATCCAAGTAAGCCAAAAGCCCAGCAATCAAAAACCATTTTAAGAGTAAATAAGGAAAAATGTTTTTGAAAAGTAAGGAAATCATGTTTGGAAATCAAAGTTTTTAAATAACTAAGCCGAATATGCATTTTTTTAAAATGTGTAACCTTTCCTGAAAATTTCGGCAGAGTTTCCTTTGTAAAAACTGGCCCCGAACGGGGTACAACAAGAATAATATATATGAAATGATAAAAGACATCCCCAAGCGGGAGCTAGCTCTTCGTCCATCGACGGTCACAACCACGCAAGCAATAATAATATACAACGCCAAAGGGCGAGGATCAAAACCCAAAAAAAAAGAAACTCAAACAGCCAGAAAACCGTAATACTACTAGCGCGACTCTAAGGTCGAAATAAAACAACACTGTTTTCTAAGTCTGAAACAATATACAAGTTTTGGTTGATGGAAATTCTAGATACAATAAATGATACATGAACAATGGCGGTTCTGATACAAAAGAACCCACCTATCCAAGCAAGTCACCCATAAGGAAGCAGTGTGCCAGAAATGCCGCTATGGAATCTGTACGGCAAAAACCTGCAAGGACTGGGGCACAACGGGGGTGAGTTGCCAACTCGTGAATAGAAAATATCTACAAGCAGAGATCGAATGCATGACCCATCCTAGGTCAATACGATCAGATATAAATAAACCTCAATATGAATAAAGCAGAAGCATGCTAAACTGGCAATGTAATCTCTACATGAGTGTAATGCCAAGTGCTCGTGCTAGTGCCTCAGGTAATAGCATGTCATGAATATGAGGTATGATCAATGTAATCAAATCTGCACACACGTGGATCCCGTCCACTCGTCACCCAATGACAATAACCATCATGCAAGTAAATATCATGAAACCTGTGCATGGAAATATGAGGATATAACCCACCCGTGTCCCTCGCGACACGTCAAAATCATGGAACCGGAGTGCCCAGCATCGGCACTCGAAAACATCATGAAAACTGTGCCCAGCATCGGCACGTAAATCCTCATATATCGGGCTCCGTCAGTCCGGATCGGCCCGCGGGCTCTGTCTGCGGTATCGGCCCTCGGCCCCGGCAGGACGCCCAAATCTATCCATCGACTCTGGTCAGTATCCTCCGGATAACCGCCAGGTCCAACCAATCACCGGTAGGTACTCGCCCGCCTCCAGGCTCAATCGGCAAAGCTCATCGATCATCTTGCCGAGGGGAACCATACCGGGTCCACCATGTACCCGCAATCGGCTCATCCACTCCTCGATTCGGGTTTCACATGTCGCTCTCAGCACCGAGAAAACACATGGTGGACGCACTGAAATATCATATCAAGGGTAACCGGGTTTTTAAAGCAATGACATATTCTCTTTTGAAACACTCTCGGTTCCCAAATCCAGAAATATCATAGAAACAACATATCTCAATGCGTATAATCAAAAGCATGAAGTATGCGACATGTAAAGGAAGGTATGCATATCATCATGTCATGCAAGGATCATATACTGAATGCAATAGTACTACAGTGTAGTGACATGGCAATTATCGATGATGAGTGTGTGAGCCGGCAACAAGTGTACGTGGAACATATGCATCATCGATAATGGTGCTGGTGTCCTAGCAGCATGACTGAAATATAACCACAGTACAAGCGATGCAATGCAAATAGCATGAATATGCGGAATCGAATAATCAATGCAAAAGTAAAGAATCTACACCAATCTGTACAAGTCATGCAGGGGTGCCATTTGAAATAAGACGAATCAGGGCTTTTGGAAAAACAAGGGCTACGGTGTTTTAAGAAAAGATACATCATTTGAAAATATCCGTATGACCCTTCTGCCTATCTTTAAAATATCCCCGATTCGTTAGTTTGAAATAGGTATGACTCGGTCCAGTCTAATGTCTACTAAGTAATCTAGACAGGAGGGGTAAGAAACCACATAATATGAGTCAATATATATAGATATGATAGTCGGTGATCCCGCCTCAATAACATATCGTAAGATATCCTCGAGTCATGAGTGCGGATCTATCATCAATATCGGCTCGTACGGTAGATCGTCGTACGGCATCCCAATAGCTGGGTAGGGGTCAATATCACAGTACCTCATCACATATCAGGTATCACTATCATCAGATCGCATAATCCGGGGTACTACTCTAAGTCTAGTACAAATCGATACCATCTATAAAAATATGAATGCGGGTAAAGCACATGTCCAAAGGCCCGCTAAAACTATCATATCGCACCTCGAAGACAAGCTATGTCACATCGCCGATCTCACGGCCTCACATCAAGTATCATCTCAAACCACGTATCATTCTCAAATCCCGTATATAAACACATAGTCCCATACCCATGTGTAGATATACGCACCATCATATGCACTCTAATAAATGAAAGAATGAATGCAAGTATGTGTGTAAATGTATGTGTGAGTGCAACCACTACTCTAGGGTTCGCACTATACTAAACCAATATATTCTTATCATCAAAATATCATTATTACCATCAATAACCCTAAACAACACATAATAAATATTTGTGTGTATACGTATTCGTATACATCACCACGGACTGCGGGGGTGCTATACGCCATCCACCCGACTTCTCCCCGTAGATATAAATCTACTCACATTGCTTCTCGTGTGCCAAAGCCGATGTCGCTATCTTCACCTCCTTTGCCTCAACATCACGCGGGGTACCTACAAGTATATCACAATGCTAAAGCACATGAAAATCACATCGGAAACCAAAATAGCACACGCTACCCGCATAGGTAAAAACCTATCGACTCGCATGTAAACACAATCAAAATCCACTTGTCGTTGACGTCCAAACGCCACCCGACAGGAATGAATCACCAAATACCAAAATCCATGCTAAAACAAGTCCCAAATTATACACCAACATAGGAAAATCAACCCAGATTTCACCCTAGATGGAATCAGTCAAAACTAGACATACTCAGGGTCAAAACTAGAGGAAATGGGGGCATGCACAGAAAACGAGGCAATTCCTTAAAATACCTTATTTTAGAATTTTCCATAATTTTTCCCCATTTATCTGTATTTAATTATACCAGAATATTAAAATATTCATTAAAATAATATTAAATTATAAAATTTCCCAAAAATCATATTTTATTATTTTGAAGACGTTACAATCTACCACCCTTAAAGAAATTCGGTCCCCGAATTTAAATTTAAACTCCCAAAAACTAAAATATTTCAATACAAATTCCAAGTCATCGGGGCTCCGAAATCATCTATACATAAAACATCATAGCGCAATGCATGCGCATGAGTACTGAGCAGATAACTCAAAAGCAACACTCCATCAAGCATCCGCAATCATCGGAGTCATGGTAACGACACAATGTCAAATCCAATACAAAATCAATATGATATGGACCAAGACTATACATGTAGACACCCAATCTATACATGTAATTAGCTGATGCAACTGTATGCCAAATCTTTTTAAGTCGCTGTGCGATGCGCGTAACACTGCACAGTGGCGGACGTTTCTCATAAGAAAATAACTATATATGTGTATATATATCCTTTGTTTAATAAGCACGTTCCACCATTTTGAAAATAATCAGAAGGGTTTCCTTGTTTTTAAAACGTTTTGTGTCATATCGGACACGTAGGTATATACTGAGACTATAGCTCGCTTTTCGGAAATCCCTTCGATAACTATCGATGCATGCAAAATATATCCAGGCACTGTCCACTGACTAGTCCTGCTCAGTATGAAAGCAAATATCCCACATCATAAAAATGTACTGCTCCAAAAGGAATAAATTCCAAAAATGCACATAACACCACCCTGTGCGTCTGACGCGCACGGAAATCAAAATCTATATATGCGCTAAACATGTGCAAAAAACAACATCTAGGTGCAACGGGTGTGCACGAAGCATCTGTCATAGGCAACATGTGTGCCTGACAGCCAAAACAGGTGCATCTGACATGCACGAAGAATCTCGATTTAGTGCATCTGGTGTGCCCCAAAATCGTATCTCAAAACATGCGCCCAACATGCGCGAAAATCCAAATCGGTGCATCCATCATGCACGAATGAAAATCTAGACCCTGCGCACTCAATATGCACGGAATCACAAAATCCAATAGCAACGTCGAATATGCGTAAGTCCAGTCAAAAGCACGGAGTGCAAGAATCCACATCAATATCACAATCAAAATCGACATACCGAAAGGCATCAAATCGAAGTCAGGTGCAATCGTAATGCACAAAATATAAATCCGGTGCAACAAAAGCACGAAATATAAATCTGATGCGATAAACGCAAGAAACATAAAACTGGTGCGACAAATGCATGAAGTATAGAACTGGTGCATCCCATGCACAAATACCAAGCAATAACTCAAATACGTAAGCAGCAACACCAAGTGTATCCAGATATGAAGAAAATCATTAACGTGTGCAGCTGCGGGCACAAAACACATATCGATGCACTACAAGCACATATAAGCTATACCGAGTGCAAAATCAAAACACTAAAATTACATGAAACTCTGCTGGAAGCGTAAATCAAATCACCAGCATAAAATAGGCATGAAATCGCAATCAACAGCTCAAGAGTAATAACTATGTACAAGGTATAAATACCCAGTAGGTGCAACCATGGTAAACAAAATCAAATATCATGAAACTCAGTTATCAAGACTAAATCATGCGAATAGATCGCCCAAAATACCGAAATCCAAAGCAACGGATACGTGATAATCAAATCATAAAATCATAAATCATAATTACCGTCGTCGGTATACCCTCCTTCAGGGTCGAGAAGGTACCGGTACATCCGATGCTAGCGGCGCAAGATATCTACTTGCCTCTTGCTCGCGGCTGGCGTCCTCTGCCTCTGGTTCCTGATCTTTCCTGTAGATTACCAACTCGCAATCCATCGGCTCATCGGCCCGGTCAGGTGTGCTGACAGGAACGATTCCGTTCTTGCACTTCCCTGGTCATCTCTCGGTCAATCCTCACGACCGCTCGTAAAGCAGCACATCTCCGGCGCCGACCTCGGGTCCTCTGAATGCATATCACACATCCGATCCTGGGTACAACTCTTATTGCAGCAGTGTACTGGAAGGAATCCTACTCAAGGTCTCTTCTGATCTTGCCTAAGCCAAACTGTAAGGAGGCTGGTACTCTGGCGAAATCTTTTCTCGCTCTCTGGACCTCTGCGTCCTTAGTACAACATCTCCTCGGAAGCTGGTCGCATCTCTGCGTCTCTATATGCATGTCCGGCCTTTAATCTTAACGGGGTGTAGTAACAGCTCGTCTGCCTCTCGCACGAACTTCTTGTCCCGCTTGTCTGTATCATCGACCATTCGACGTCGCGTCTTTATCTGCACACTGCAATGTCCTCGGCTACGGTCCACCCGAAGTCTCTAACACGGACTCGAAATCACGAACTCAGTATCTTCATCAATCAGTAGAAGATATCTAGCCGAACACATCCTCAGCGTGCATATCGCATCTCTGATGTCAGCGGAGTGGAACGTCATCTCGTCGAAATCTCGTGCAAACTCTTTACTCCACCTTGCTCCACTATCGACTGGTTCGGACTCATCTCATCATGGCTACACAGACTGCGCTCCGACGGCTATGCTCGTATCTGGAGTCTCCCAAGCAGTGTCCCATCACATGATATCCGAATGATGTCGAATCATCCGATCGACTCGTCAGAACCTCACAATCCCCCAAGAGCTTAACTTCTCGGGTACAGTTTAATAGTATCGAGTACATGCCACAGCGTCGGTGGTCCAGCCGTAGAAGGGCAAACCCAAGCCTCACTAATGGCGCCGAGGAACTGCCGCAAACCCTAAGGTTCAAAGGCTTTCACACGGTCATTAAGTCGAGTTAGGGTTTCATTCTTCTAGAGGGTCCATAGAATCACCTGCATGTCTTTCCGTATACTTTAAACTTGGAAAATGGGTTCCTGACCTTCGATCGTCTCAATCGACTCTCAACGAATCTGCGTGAAGTCGCCTCTAGCTGGAATCAATCTATCTGATGACCTCGCATCGGGATAAGCGAACGAACCACATGTCCTAGTCATTAATCCTCGGTGACTAGCGACTAACTATCACATCTCTAAGAATATGCTCATGCTGCAGTAGCTCCAATCATCTGGGCAATATCTCATCACTCGCAGCAACAACTGGCTCATTCGTCGGTACGCTAAGCAGCGCCTCAACCATGTCACGACCCAGAATTGGCCCGTGACGGCCCTAATACTACGCAACGCCTAAAGACGCAACGTAGTAAAAGAAAGCCAAACCCAGAAATCTAAACCATGAGAAATACGGAAAAGATAATATAAGTTTTGAAACCATTGAAATCGCAACCCAAATTCTTTAAAAAGTCTTATTTTCCTTCTTTAAAATTTTAGCAACACCCCTTTTGTAAAAACCAGCCAAGATGAATACAATACAAATATACGACGCCGTAGCGAAGAAATAAAGACAGTAGAGAGAAGCTGTATATAAAAGACATCAAATCCACACTAATAAACATAACGTCCTCACCAAGTCTCAATGTCAATAATACAATAGTAGATGGAGAGAGAGTACAATATACAACGAAGGTACAAATATGAATTACAGATAGCCGTCTAACCCACCTAAGCAAAATGGTACTGTGAGCTGATGCGGTATCTGTAGCAAAAGGTGGTAGCTGGATAAAGGAATAGCCTGCCTCGGCTACTCGGGGGAAAAACCTGAAACACCTGTGGCACAACGGGGGTGAGTTGCCAACTCGTGAATAGTATAAAACATATGCAGGTAATCGCAGGAATGTACGTACACCATGAATCTAAGATATGCGATTACAGTAATAATATGCCATGCAAATGCTGAAATAGGGAGAGTACACTAGCAGGTACAATCAAAATGTGAAGCAATGATGGCATGATAGTAGTATGCAATAGAGATATGAGAAAGCAAATAAGCAACTATCATAAGGGTACACTACAAGTACTACCAATATATGAATCTGTGCAAAAGGTAGGTAAGGGTGAGGTATAGGGTGGAATATGTCGTTTTCCACGGAAACCTGACGTCGTGGCAGGATCACAATCCAACAAGATACTCCAATCCCGAATCCTCAATTCAGCCCCCACATTGGGCACTCACATCCTATAAGTCTCACATCTCCTCAATGTACAATATCGAGTAATCTCCTATATCCCGAATGTACAAATCACAAACCACATAGGTATATCCAATGTCCAATCCCAATGAATCACCTAATATCCCAAGTCCGATCTCAAGCAAGTTTCTAGCATCCTAAAGGTAAATATATATACAGAAATAAATATGATGGGGCAATACACATATATTAGCGTCCCATACCACTAATATTGGTGTAAGGGTATATATAACAACGACTAAATCCCCTGTTATATATACAAAAGGGGTTAAAGAAATATCATGAAACCGTGTGCCAAGCATCGACACAGAAATCCTCGTATATTGGGCTCCGTCAGTCCGGATCAGCCCACGGGGTCCGTCTGCAGTGTCGGCCCTCGGCCCCGACAGTACAGGTCATCCCGTATCCATCTCTCTACTCTGGCTAGTAGCCTCCGGACAACTGCCAGGTCAAATCAATCACCGGTAGGTACTCACCCGCCTCCAGGCTCAATCGGCAAACCCATCGATCTTCTTGCCGAGGGGAACCATACCGGGCCCCACCATGTACTCTCATACGGCATCCACACATCGTATGGAGCATAAAATCAGCACCGATAAAACTCATGGGGGACGCTCAAATATCATATCAAGGAAACCGGGTCGTTACACGTATGCATAATTTCATGAACTCCCGCGGTTCCCAAATCCCGAAAACATCATGTAAAATCCAGATAAACAATACGCAATCCAGGAATAAATGTATGCGATATATCTGAATGCGAGCAGGTAAACACAAGTATATAGCCGAACCAGATGTATGCGAAATCATAATAAGGTACAGCTAAGTAACATCAGTAAATATGAATAAGCGACAACAACTGAATATGTATCTAACATACAGGTGTAGCAATGTATAGGTAGCTACCTATAGGAACTGATGTCGTATACCCCCCTGGGTATAAGTAACATATGTAGGAAATCCCTCCCGGTATAGGTAAAATATGTAGGAGGTATACCTGTAGCTGTATCGCAAAGTGAAAATATACCTATCACTAAAGGTATGATACACTATAGGTATACCGATAAGCTAGATGTCAAGTGTGGCAAGCAATGGTAGCTATAAGGGGTAGTGTGTGACATGGCAATTATTGACGGTGTGTGTGTAGCATACAATCCGTGCTCGTGCAACATGAACCGTCAATAATGTGTGCAGTGTCCTACGGCTGCTAGTCACAATATATAACTATATCTAGGAAATGCAGTAAGGCGCAATTCTACAATGACGTAGAATGTGCGACAGGTAATTGAATCCTAACCCAGACGCATAACGCCATGCGGGCGATTCCCCTGTAGATGTTATATCTACTCACCTACACTCCACGCTGGGTGAATCCTACCGTTTGCTCCCTCTGTAGTGGTGTCTGTAGCTCCTGCCTGCAAACCTGCAATTAAGACATGGAATCACATATAAGCCAAATATCCTGCGAAACGCGATATTGGACCAAAACGAGAAACTCGCGTCGCGAACTAAACGCGCGTGTGCACGATACGCTGAAACGTGTGTGTACGCGTCTAAAACTATCGCGACACGCCGCGATACGCTGGATCACATAACCCACTCACGTATCGCGCGTATCGCGCAAACACAACGAAACACAAAAGCGATATAAGATCCCAGATTTTGCCTACCATGAAAACTAATCAAATAAACAAGACTAGAGGAACCCTAACCATAGCATAAACCTACAGACCAAAAACCCAAACCCAACTCATCAGGATGGCCGGCGTCGCCGGCCCCTACTTCAGCCGTCACCGGCCCCTACTTCAGCCGTCGCCGGCCCTGGCCGGTGGCATGGGTGCCGTCTCTCAGGTGGTGCTCCAGGGTCTCTAGAACAACAATACCACACTGCTTAATTTTCCAGTACACATCTAGGATCACAGCAGGTTCCAGATATCACAATATCGCTTAAAAGTCACCAATTTTGCACAAATAGGAAAACTTATGGTATTTTAGTGTAATCTGGCTATTCTTCAGTTGAAGTGGCCTTACTAACACTAAACTAACCTAAGGTAGCTAACCAATTCAACAAATTACCACAATATCTCACAAAACCCCAAAACTAGCACTAAACTAGCTAATTTAGCACTAATCGAATCAATCGATGCACAACTAAGCAAACCATGAAATGGGGTTAAGGAAATATACCCACAGAACCCTAGAAGGCAGGTGAAGGTGTGGAGAAGAGCTCCTGCGAGAGCTGGGGTCCCTGTTGCTGTTGCTGCTGCCCCTGTTGCTGTTGCTGCTGTTGCTGCTATTGTTGCTGTTGCTGTTGTTGTTGCTGTTGTTGTGTTGTTGTTGTTGTTGTGTTGTTGTTGATGATGATGATGATGATGATGTTGCTGCTGCCCCCAGCTGCTGCTGCTGCCTTTCTCTCTCTCTGTTGCTGCTGCTGCCCTCTTTCTGTTGCTGTTGTAGTCTTTGTTGTTGTTGCTGCTACTGATGTTGCTGATGTTGTTGGTGGTGCTAGCTGCTGCTGCTGCTGGAGCTCTCTCTCTCTCTCAGGTGAGTGTGTGTGTGTGTGAGTGAGATAATGAGAGAAGAAAAGAAATGAGATGGAGAATGAGCACACACAAGAACCCCCCCTTCTCACTCTCTCTCACTTCATTAATGAGGGCATGGGCAAAGCCATGATGCCCCATGCTCTCTCTCTCTCTCTCCCTCTCTCAAAGTCAACACATTAACAATAAGAAAATAAAACCCCTTTAAAATTCATTTACATTCAAAAAAAAGAAAACCATCATGCTTAAAACCCATACTATTAACAACCATAACTCTTAAACAAACTTAACACTAGATTAGAGAAATGGCTAACCCCAAAATAACCCTAGTTATCATGCACAAGTGTGTGTGTGCCTAATAAAATTCTAATAAAATACACAATAATTAGGATAAAATATATAAAAACCAATTTGGTAAACTTTTTTATTAAAAACCACACATTAAAATATAATTAGCTACCAAAACACATTCTAAGGTGTTACAATCTCCCCCCCTTAAAAGAAATTCGTCCCCGAATTTAAAACTTATACTGTTACGCGTCCCTTCAAAAGAAGATTAAAATCCTCAAATCTCGCTCGCAGCCTCCCAAGTGACTACCTCACTACACGGCTACGCCCGAGAAAACCCTTCACAGATGGCAAGACCTTTGACCGACGTTTCTCCACCTGTCGAGCCATTAACACACATGGCTGCGGGTGAACGAAAGATCGCGTCCAGCTAAATGGTCTGGTGCCAAAACATGTGAGAAAGGTCAAGAAGGTAATTGTAAAGTATCCTCACAAGGAATACGGGGTGAAAATCCAATAATCTGGGCGGAAGTGCCAAATTGAAGGCAACAAAACTAACTCACTTATAGGATCTAAAAGGACCTAAAATCCTGGGATAAGCTTCCCAATATCCAACACGTCATTCGTCGGAAAGTCCATAGGAATACATGATCTGTCCCTGCGAACTCGAGTCTATGACCAACACAGTCGTCATAAGACCTCAGTTCGAAATGGACAATCCACATCCTGACCTAACACAACTGGACCGTCTCCGAAGTCTCTAGACTAGCTGGGGTCCAAAGTCCTACTTACGCAGAGTCAGAAAAACAACAGGCTGGTGGTCGACACGACCTAACCCCTAAGCCTAAGGGTGGCCAATTTGGAGTGTCTCCTGATAACAGCTATCGAAGGAGAACCCTAACAATGGCGAGTGACGATCTCCAACTGCTGACGACAACCAACACAAACAATCAACTTAAACA
Organism: Agapanthus africanus; assembly: GCA_030015575.1. Classification (NCBI taxonomy): domain Eukaryota; kingdom Viridiplantae; phylum Streptophyta; class Magnoliopsida; order Asparagales; family Amaryllidaceae; genus Agapanthus; species Agapanthus africanus. The sequence goes on from CM057350.1 coordinate 283,348,955, forward strand.
AAACAACTGAGCAAGCTGAGTATAACCGGATGACAAAATCCGAATGGAGTCACACCCTATCCAAACTTGGATAGAAACCATAACGAAATTCGTGGAGATCTGCTCCCATTCCTACTTCGGAACGGTAAAAGATTGCAATTCTCCAGCCGGCCTCAGATGCTCGACCCAAAGCACACAACAAGACAGACACTTGAAACGAAACCTGAAACTTCTCTTTACATCCCTGTCCACTCGTAACTACCTCACAAGTCACGCCAAAGCTGGTGGAACTTGAATGCATAGAGGGAGTTGACAGATGTGCATGTTCTAGGATTACACGTCTCTACCTGATAATGGCAAGTACACAAACGTGTCCCTAACTTAGCACATCATTGTCACAATCAAGGTCTCCGAATCATTACCCAGCCGAATATGCTCAAGTATCTCTGATGTACGAGCTTCGACGGGCAGTGTCTCGCGAAAACGATTTAAGGAAAGTGGTCGGGCGCGGACATGAGCAAGCTGTCCCCTCCGTAGAGACGAACTAAGCTATACTCGGCGATCACACAAGAACTGTAAATCTGCAGAAGACCATCACAACAATCCAAATCTGCTGCAGGAAGATGTACATTAAGCTCTAGTGGTCCGTGGAAAATCTGACACGACTCTCAAGTAAGTAGTGTCTCCAAATCTCCAACGCAAAACCACCGCGGCCATCTCCAGATCATGAGTGGAATATCCTCCTCGTACTTCCTCCAAATGTAGGGAAAGCAAAAGCGATATCTCTATAGTGTCACCTCAGTACACCCTCGAGCCCACTCAAGAAACATTACAGTTAAACAACAAGGTCGCCCGAACCAAAAGCAAAGAAAGACTGATGCAGTTGTTAACTGAATCTTCAACTGCTGAAAACTCCGTACACATGCCTCAGTCCACAGAAAAGAAACCTCCTTACTGGTCAATTCAGTCGGCGGTGCAGCACTTCTCTAGCAATCCTGCATGAAACGGCGGCAAAAACCTGCTAAGCCCAACAATCTGCGGATCTCCGTCCTGCACACAAGTCTGGGCCTAAGCTGTACGGCCACGATCTCCTTCGGAACCATACGGAACCGTCTCCCGTGACTACAAGACCTAGGAGTCAACACAAACAAGCCTGAAGAAACACTCTGAGAATTTAGCAACTGCTGGTACTCTCCCAGTATCCGCATAACAAATCCTCCAGTGCTACTCCTGTTCCTCAAGACACATTAAGTAGACCAGAGTGTCGTAAGTATCACAACAAAACTGGTCGAGGAACGGCCTGAAGAAATCTGGTCCATCATATCTACGAATGCTGCTAGGGCGACAGTGAATCCAACGACTCACAAAAAAACACACAAAGCCCGTAGCACGCACAAGGCAGTCTTCGGAATGCCGTCACTCCGAATCCGCAACAATGATGACCTGATCCCAAACACACTTAGAGAAATGTCTCGCACTCTGGAGCTGATCGAAGAAATCGCCACGGCAAGGTGAAGGATACCTATCCGCACCGTAAGCCGGTTCAATTGACGATCCGTCGATACGCAACCCTAAACTGCCGTCTTTCTTCTCGACGAACAGAAATCGGAGCTTCCAAAAGCGAAACACTCAGACACACAAAACTCCCCAAACCAAGACCCTGCAGCTGATCCTTTTGCTCCCAAGCTTCGCCGGCTCATCCGGAACAACGTCGGAAAAACTCTCGCACGAACAGAAGCCGGTCCAACAATCCCACGGTGGCTCCGGTATCACGAATGAACGTCAAGAATCCACGACATCTCCTCAGTAGCCGACTAGCTAAGAAGGCTGAATTCAAGCTGTGGGAGGCGGCACGACTATCCACCGGTACAACAAGATCTGACTCGCCGGGGAAAACAAAACCTAACTTGTTTCCACACGGTAGTCCACAGACGCCTAACATGTAGTTAACCAATCCGTGCCCAGGAGAACGTCAAATCCCACATCTCTAGAAGGATCAAAACGACGGACGAAATCTTTATCTCCTATCCGATTGGCACAAAACTGAAATACGTGTCGCGCAACAAAAGGATCGCTGACAGAAGTTAACACCACTATGACTAATCTACCCAACCAAGGTACAAGCAAGAAACAAACAAATACACCAAGAGAAAAATATAACTCAAGGGTACCTGAAAACTCCACATTGGACGTCTGCGCGTCCCGATGAGTAGAAGCAAACTCCTGTGTCTGCCCTCTACTCGCAGCTAGATGAACTCCTCTGGTAGACTGAGCCCTCTGAGCAAATCTTCCACGTCCACGGCCTCTCTGAATACGATCCTGACGCCGTGCTGAGGAACAATCCCTGACGAAGTGCTGAAGGCTTCCGCATCGAAAACATCCACGTACTGACTGCTGACCATCCTGGGGACGAGAGCTGAACGACTGTCTTCGTCCTAGGCCTCTGCTACTCCCATAGTGGCCACGAAATCTGTCTCGACGACCAAACCTCTGTCTCTGGGCTGGTACGCTGGTATGAGTCCTCCACTGTCCTGGAACTCTCTGAGCCTCTGTAATATGCGCCTCGTCAACTGGAGCTGCAACCACTGGTGTTATGTAGGTGACGGACTGCTGCATACTGATCGTAAGGGATAGCTGAGTAACGGGGGTGACAACCTCCTGTCGTAGCTCCCGAACGACGTCAACTAACGAACTCATCGTCTGGCGGAACTCCTGCATCTCTACCAACAGTCTATCCATGGTATAGGTCATAGGCTGATCCGTCTGCACCTGTGCAACTAGAGTGCCATCCTGGTCAGTACTCGTCTCACCCGAGCTAACTCTGACCTCGGCCCTCGCTGCATCGCTCTGAGTCCCCATAGTCATCGGCGGCAAGGCTATAAATAGATATAAGATGAGATTCGATAAGAATGAGGAAATCGATCTCAAAGATATGAATCATCAAGGAAGGAATGTCAAGCAAATTGTACTTAGGTCACTTAATACAAAGTACCGCGCTGTGGGTATGCTGCAGACATACACACACTACGTTACTCTGCTTAAGCTACCTACTCCATCATACTAAGGTCATCCTACACTCCGAAAGGTAAAACCTAACGCTCTGATACCAACTTTGTCACGACCCAGAATTGGCCCGTGGCGGCCCTAATACTACGCAACGCCTAAAGACGCAACGTAGTAAAAGAAAGCCAAACCCAGAAATCTAAACCATGAGAAATACGGAAAAGATAATATAAGTTTTGAAACCATTGAAATCGCAACCCAAATTCTTTAAAAAGTCTTATTTTCCTTCTTTAAAATTTTAGCAACACCCCTTTTGTAAAAACCAGCCAAGATGAATACAATACAAATATACGACGCCGTAGCGAAGAAATAAAGACAGTAAAGAGAAGCTGTATATAAAAGACATCAAATCCACACTAATACACATAACGTCCTCACCAAGTCTCTATGTCAATAATACAATAGTAGATGGAGAGAGAGTACAATATACAACGAAGGTACAAATATGAATTACAGATAACCGTCTAACCCACCTAAGCAAAATGGTACTGTGAGCTGATGCGGTATCTGTAGCAAAAGGTGGTAGCTGGATAAAGGAATAGCCTGCCTCGGCTACTCGGGGGAAAAACCTGAAACACCTGTGGCACAACGGGGGTGAGTTGCCAACTCGTGAATAGTATAAAACATATGCAGGTAATCGCAGGAATGTACGTACAGCATGAATCTAAGATATGCGATTACAGTAATAATATGCCATGCAAATGCTGAAATAGGGAGAGTACACTAGCAGGTACAATCAAAATGTGAAGCAATGATGGCGTGATAGTAGTATGCAATAGAGATATGAGAAAGCAAATAAGCAACTATCATAAGGATACACTACAAGTACTACCAATATATGAATCTGTGCAAAAGGTAGGTAAGGGTGAGGTATAGGGTGGAATATGTCGTTTTCCACGGAAACCTGACGTCGTGGCAGGATCACAATCCAACAAGATACTCCAATCCCGAATCCTCAATTCAGCCCCCACATTGGGCACTCACATCCCATAAGTCTCACATCTCCTCAATGTACAATATCGAGTAATCTCCTATATCCCGAATGTACAAATCACAAACCACATAGGTATATCCAATGTCCAATCCCAATGAATCACCTAATATCCCAAGTCCGATCTCAAGCAAGTTTCTAGCATCCTAAAGGTAAATATATATACAGAAATAAATATGATGGGGCAATACACATATATTAGCGTCCCATACCACTAATATTGGTGTAAGGGTATATATAACAACGGCTAAATCCCCTGTTATATATACAAAAGGGGTTAAAGAAATATCATGAAACCGTGTGCCAAGCATCGACACAGAAATCCTCGTATATTGGGCTCCGTCAGTCCGGATCAGCCCACGGGGTCCGTCTGCAGTGTCGGCCCTCGGCCCCGACAGTACAGGTCATCCCGTATCCATCTCTCTACTCTGGCTAGTAGCCTCCGGACAACTGCCAGGTCAAATCAATCACCGGTAGGTACTCGCCCGCCTCCAGGCTCAATCGGCAAACCCATCGATCTTCTTGCTGAGGGGAACCATACCGGGCCCCACCATGTACTCTCATACGGCATCCACACATCGTATGGAGCATAAAATCAGCACCGATAAAACTCATGGGGGACGCTCAAATATCATATCAAGGAAACCGGGTCGTTACACGTATGCATAATTTCATGAACTCCCGCGGTTCCCAAATCCCGAAAACATCATGTAAAATCCAGATAAACAATGCGCAATCCAGGAATAAATGTATGCGATATATCTGAATGCGAGCAGGTAAACACAAGTATATAGCCGAACCAGATGTATGCGAAATCATGATAAGGTACAGCTAAGTAACATCAGTAAATATGAATAAGCGACAACAACTGAATATGTATCTAACATACAGGTGTAGCAATGTATAGGTAGCTACCTATAGGAACTGATGTCGTATACCCCCCTGGGTATAAGTAACATATGTAGGAAATCCCTCCCGGTATAGGTAAAATATGTAGGAGGTATACCTGTAGCTGTATCGCAAAGTGAAAATATACCTATCACTAAAGGTATGATACACTATAGGTATACCGATAAGCTAGATGTCAAGTGTGGCAAGCAATGGTAGCTATAAGGGGTAGTGTGTGACATGGCAATTATTGACGGTGTGTGTGTAGCATACAATCCGTGCTCGTGCAACATGAACCGTCAATAATGTGTGCAGTGTCCTACGGCTGCTAGTCACAATATATAACTATATCTAGGAAATGCAGTAAGGCGCAATTCTACAATGACGTAGAATGTGCGACAGGTAATTGAATCCTAGCCCAGACGCATAACGCCATGCGGGCGATTCCCCTGTAGATGTTATATCTACTCACCTACACTCCACGCTGGGTGAATCCTACCGTCTGCTCCCTCTGTAGTGGTGTCTGTAGCTCCTGCCTGCAAACCTGCAATTAAGACATGGAATCACATATAAGCCAAATATCCTGCGAAACGCGATATTGGACCAAAACGAGAAACTCGCGTCGCGAACTAAACGCGCGTGTGCACGATACGCTGAAACGTGTGTGTACACGTCTAAAACTATCGCGACACGCCGCGATACGCTGGATCACATAACCCACTCACGTATCGCGCGTATCGCGCGTATCGCGCAAACACAACGAAACACAAAAGCGATATAAGATCCCAGATTTTGCCTACCATGAAAACTAATCAAATAAACAAGACTAGAGGAACCCTAACCATAGCATAAACCTACAGACCAAAAACCCAAACCCAACTCATCAGGATGGCCGGCGTCGCCGGCCCCTACTTCAGCCGTCGCCGGCCCTGGCCGGTGGCATGGGTGCCGTCTCTCAGGTGGTGCTCCAGGGTCTCTAGTACAACAATACCACACTGCTTAATTTTCCAGTACACATCTAGGATCACAGCAGGTTCCAGATATCACAATATCGCTTAAAAGTCACCAATTTTGCACAAATAGGAAAACTTATGGTATTTTAGTGTAATCTGGCTATTCTTCAGTTGAAGTGGCCTTACTAACACTAAACTAACCTAAGGTAGCTAACCAATTCAACAAATTACCACAATATCTCACAAAACCCCAAAACTAGCACTAAACTAGCTAATTTAGCACTAATCGAATCAATCGATGCACAACTAAGCAAACCATGAAATGGGGTTAAGGAAATATACCCACAGAACCCTAGAAGGCAGGTGAAGGTGTGGAGAAGAGCTCCTGCGAGAGCTGGGGTCCCTGTTGCTGTTGCTGCTGCCCCCTGTTGCTGTTGCTGCTGTTGCTGCTATTGTTGCTGTTGTTGTTGCTGTTGCTGTTGTTGTGTTGTTGTTGTTGTTGTTGTTGTTGTTGTTGTTGTGTTGTTGATGATGATGATGATGATGATGTTGCTGCTGCCCCCAGCTGCTGCTGCTGCCTCTCTCTCTCTCTGTTGCTGCTGCTGCCCTCTCTCTGTTGCTGTTGTAGTCTTTGTTGTTGTTGCTGCTACTGATGTTGCTGATGTTGTTGGTGGTGCTAGCTGCTGCTGCTGCTGGAGCTCTCTCTCTCTCTCAGGTGAGTGTGTGTGTGTGTGAGTGAGATAATGAGAGAAGAAAAGAAATGAGATGGAGAATGAGCACACACAAGAACCCCCCCTTCTCACACTCTCTCACTTCATTAATGAGGGCATGGGCAAAGCCATGATGCCCCATGCTCTCTCTCTCTCTCTCCCTCTGTCAAAGTCAACACATTAACAATAAGAAAATAAAACCCCTTTAAAATTCATTTACATTCAAAAAAAAGAAAACCATCATGCTTAAAACCCATACTATTAACAACCATAACTTTTAAACAAACTTAACACTAGATTAGAGAAATGGCTAACCCCAAAATAACCCTAGTTATCATGCACAAGTGTGTGTGTGCCTAATAAAATTCTAATAAAATACACAATAATTAGGATAAAATATATAAAAACCAATTTGGTAAACTTTTTATTAAAAACCACACATTAAAATATAATTAGCTACCAAAACACATTCTAAGGTGTTACAAACCATCATGAATAAGCGATACATCAACGGTCATCACATCCTGGCTGGCCTCTATCAGTGGCTCAATCCTCTGGTACCGTCCGGTACATCCTAGAAATCTCACAGCAGCGATCTGTCAAACGCCCATAGTGCGGAAACACAAAATACGAAGCCTCAATGCAACCGTATGTCTCTGGAATCACGCCCCGGTCAGCCCTCGTCCCCGACGAGCTCATGCTGACAACTCGAGCCGTAGCTCACTCTGCCCGTGCAATCGCGGCAGCAAAACCATAACCAGTATCGATGAAGATAGATCATAGGAAGGAATATGACACAATGCAAGGAAATGTACAACCTAAGGTTTCTTAAGCGGAGTGGCGTGTCGTAAGTATGCCGCGGAACATACCCACGGTACGTCACTCTACTTTAGTCACCTATTCCATCAACCAAGGGTCATCCTACACGATGAAAGTTCGGGTCTAATACCCCCTCGACCAAGTCTAAGTTCCGTAAGGTCAAGCCTAAGTTCCTTATATAGATAACGCCCTAGGCTCCACATAGTCAAACTTAGACTCGAACCAAGGTCAACCTAGCGCTCTGATACCAACTTTGTCACGACCCGAAAGAGCACGTGACTGGCCCTTGAACCATATGAAGTCTATAGGACCCCATCTGATCCAAGTAAGCCAAAAGCCCAGCAATCAAAAACCATTTTAAGAGTAAATAAGAAAACTGTTTTTGAAAAGTAAGGAAATCATGTTTGGAAATCAAAGTTTTTAAATAACTAAGCCGAATATGCATTTTTTTAAAATGTGTAACCTTTCCTGAAAATTTCGGCAGAGTTTCCTTTGTAAAAACTGGCCCCGAACGGGGTACAACAAGAATAATATATATGAAATGATAAAAGGCATCCCCAAGCGGGAGCTAGCTCTTCGTCCATCGACGGTCACAACCACGCAAGCAATAATAATATACAACGCCAAAGGGCGAGGATCAAAACCCAAAAAAAAAGAAACTCAAACAGCCAGAAAACCGTAATACTACTAGCGCGACTCTAAGGTCGAAATAAAACAACACTGTTTTCTAAGTCTGAAACAATATACAAGTTTTGGTTGATGGAAATTCTAGATACAATAAATGATACATGAACAATGGCGGTTCTGATACAAAAGAACCCACCTATCCAAGCAAGTCACCCATAAGGAAGCAGTGTGCCAGAAATGCCGCTATGGAATCTGTACGGCAAAAACCTGCAAGGACTGGGGCACAACGGGGGTGAGTTGCCAACTCGTGAATAGAAAATATCTACAAGCAGAGATCGAATGCATGACCCATCCTAGGTCAATACGATCAGATATAAATAAACCTCAATATGAATAAAGCTGAAGCATGCTAAACTGGCAATGTAATCTCTACATGAGTGTAATGCCAAGTGCTCGTGCTAGTGCCTCAGGTAATAGCATGTCATGAATATGAGGTATGATCAATGTAATCAAATCTGCACACACGTGGATCCCGTCCACTCGTCACCCAATGACAATAACCATCATGCAAGTAAATATCATGAAACCTGTGCATGGAAATATGAGGATATAACCCACCCGTGTTCCTCGCGACACGTCAAAATCATGGAACCGGAGTGCCCAGCATCGGCACTCGAAAACATCATGAAAACTGTGCCCAGCATCGGCACGTAAATCCTCATATATCGGGCTCCGTCAGTCCGGATCGGCCCGCGGGCTCTGTCTGCGGTATCGGCCCTCGGCCCCGGCAGGACGCCCAAATCTATCCATCGACTCTGGTCAGTATCCTCCGGATAACCGCCAGGTCCAACCAATCACCGGTAGGTACTCGCCCGCCTCCAGGCTCAATCGGCAAAGCTCATCGATCATCTTGCCGAGGGGAACCATACCGGGTCCACCATGTACCCGCAATCGGCTCATCCACTCCTCGATTCGGGTTTCACATGTCGCTCTCAGCACCGAGAAAACACATGGTGGACGCACTGAAATATCATATCAAGGGTAACCGGGTTTTTAAAGCAATGACATATTCTCTTTTGAAACACTCTCGGTTCCCAAATCCAGAAATATCATAGAAACAACATATCTCAATGCGTATAATCAAAAGCATGAAGTATGCGACATGTAAAGGAAGGTATGCATATCATCATGTCATGCAAGGATCATATACTGAATGCAATAGTACTACAGTGTAGTGACATGGCAATTATCGATGATGAGTGTGTGAGCCGGCAACAAGTGTACGTGGAACATATGCATCATCGATAATGGTGCTGGTGTCCTAGCAGCATGACTGAAATATAACCACAGTACAAGCGATGCAATGCAAATAGCATGAATATGCGGAATCGAATAATCAACGCAAAAGTAAAGAATCTACACCAATCTGTACAAGTCATGCAGGGGTTCCATTTGAAATAAGACGAATCAGGGCTTTTGGAAAAACAAGGGCTACGGTGTTTTAAGAAAAGATACATCATTTGAAAATATCCGTATGACCCTTCTGCCTATCTTTAAAATATCCCCGATTCGTTAGTTTGAAATAGGTATGACTCGGTCCAGTCTAATGTCTACGAAGTAATCTAGACAGGAGGGGTAAGAAACCACATAATCTGAGTCAATATATATAGATATGATAGTCGGTGATCCCGCCTCAATAACATATCGTAAGATATCCTCGAGTCATGAGTGCGGATCTATCATCAATATCGGCTCGTACGGTAGATCGTCGTACGGCATCCCAATAGCTGGGTAGGGGTCAATATCACAGTACCTCATCACATATCAGGTATCACTATCATCAGATTGCATAATCTGGGGTACTACTCTAAGTCTAGTACAAATCGATACCATCTATAAAAATATGAATGCGGGTAAAGCACATGTCGAAAGGCCCGCTAAAACTATCATATCGCACCTCGAAGACAAGCTATGTCACATCGCCGATCTCACGGCCTCACATCAAGTATCATCTCAAACCACGTATCATCCTCAAATCCCGTATATAAACACATAGTCCCATACCCATATGTAGATATACGCACCATCATATGCACTCTAATAAATGAAAGAATGAATGCAAGTATGTGTGTAAATGTATGTGTGAGTGCAACCACTACTCTAGGGTTCGCACTATACTAAACCAATATATTCTTATCATCAAAATATCATTATTACCATCAATAACCCTAAACAACACATAATAAATATTCGTGTGTATACGTATTCGTATACATCACCACGGACTGCGGGGGTGCTATACGCCATCCACCCGACTTCTCCCCGTAGATATAAATCTACTCACATTGCTTCTCGTGTGCCAAAGCCGATGTCGCTATCTTCACCTCCTTTGCCTCAACATCACGCGGGGTACCTACAAGTATATCACAATGCTAAAGCACATGAAAATCACATCGGAAACCAAAATAGCACACGCTACCCGCATAGGTAAAAACCTATCGACTCGCATGTAAACACAATCAAAATCCACTTGTCGTTGACGTCCAAACGCCACCCGACAGGAATGAATCACCAAATACCAAAATCCATGCTAAAACAAGTCCCAAATTATACACCAACATAGGAAAATCAACCCAGATTTCACCCTAGATGGAATCAGTCAAAACTAGACATACTCAGGGTCAAAACTAGAGGAAATGGGGGCATGCACAGAAAACGAGGCAATTCCTTAAAATACCTTATTTTAGAATTTTCCATAATTTTTCCCCATTTATCTGTATTTAATTATACCAGAATATTAAAATATTCATTAAAATAATATTAAATTATAAAATTTCCCAAAAATCATATTTTATTATTTTGAAGACGTTACAATTCCGATATAATGAGGATGATCACCTAATTCCCAATAACTTACTCCCACTCATCATCTGTAAAACCATACAGATGTGAGAATCATACCTGGTAAATACATACCCTGGAGTAAGTATCTAATCGGGAAATCAGTTTTCCTTTAACAGTACACAGTGAAACCGAAACATTGAAATGTTTCGATGGGGTATCCTAGTATTCCTAGTAATGCCTCTTCCATTATCCAGATTCACGACTATAACCGTGAAATTCTTTGCCACCTCTCCAAATCCCTTTATATGTCTTTAGTCATTACCTTCTGCACACCCCTTTAGGCCAAATGGTTTTCTTCCTTCCCTACCGTTCGGCACCAGCCTATGGTTTGGTAGAAGACTATCCAATAAGCATAATGGGTGTACTGTCCTAGTCCTAGGAGCACTCGTAATGTGAGAGAAGGTGAAGATAAAAGACAACCGAATAAACCTTATTCCTATTTCTCCTGAACCAGAATCCATCCCCGAACTGGAACAAGTTCCTTTCGAGTTCGTATATAACCATACGATGGAGTATCCAAATATCTGTGGATCTTCGTAGTGATACGGAGTGTCCTGGAGAAATACAAAGATGAAGTGGGAGTGGTAATGAAATACTTGGTTTGGTCGTGAATATCAGTCGCAATTTACTTTGCCCTCCTTCCAATCCCTTTCTTTGTCTTAACTTAATACCTTCTGTATACCGTTTAGGCTAATTGGTTTTCTTCATTCCCTACCGGTCGGCACCTGCCTATGGTTTGGAAGAAGACTGTCCAATTTGCGTAATGGGTGTATTATCCCCTAATCTAAGGGGCACTCGCAACCTGAGAGAAGGTAAGAGGAAAAGACAACTGAATAGTCCTATTCTTTTTCTCCAGAACCTGAAACCATCCTCGAATAAATCCCTTCGAGTTCGTATATAACCATACGATGGTTTTGTCCAATGGAAGTGGACATTCGTAGTAATACAGGGTATCCTGGAGAAAAGGGTAAAAGTAGGAGTGGCAATGAGGTTTGCAACCCTGACAATCCAAAAGCCAGTGTTTAAGAAGGTTCGGTCAACTTGGTCACTGAGTCATAGTCTTAGGGTCGGGTCAATGGTCGCTGCCAAAGAGAGTGAGAAAAGAAACACTCAGCGTGCACTCTAACCTAGATCAGAATGGTTACCAATTTATCTAATCAGGAAACCTCCCACTGTACCGTCAAATTCTCCTCCAAACCTGAAAGAAGAATTAGTCGGGATCACCCGAGAAGTAAACCAACTCATTAGTGGGAATCGGGATCCAACTATCATCGCATGATAACGTGACGGAATCCGCTCACGTTATCATACTCCAGAAGGTATGCGCATATCTGGCAAGTTTCAGTTTCTTTAAAAACTCCCGATGTGATTTTTGCCCCATGCTCTTATGATCTTGACGAAGGTCAACAAATCATAAGTCATATGTCAAGTTCTACCCGTCATTGTCCAGGTTAATTTGAACCCACCCGTACAAGCCCTTGACGAAGGTCAACAAGGCTATACGACTGTCCCAAACCAACGCATCTATCTATGCAACAGAAAGGCAACAAGCAGCTACCATACACTATGCCTTGACGAAGGTCAACAAACATAGCATGAATACTACGTGCTACCCGTCTGAAACGACGGAGGGCTACGAATGGTTTCTGATGAAAACATTTAACATAATGAACTTGATATCATTGAAGGAACTGGATAGCTTTTATAAAAATATAGTAACAAAACCTTTGCTAAAGAGGTCACTCCCGGTGAAGGGATCTCGGCTCTTTCCCCGTAGAATGAGGTGCAGGATATTCCAACTAAATACCACGATGCAACGCAAAAGTAATCGGCTATAGTGAAGTTATTGCCCTGACGCAAACTTTTGTCCAAGGGGTCACTCCCGGTGAAGGGATCTCGGCCCTTTGCCTCGTCGACTGAGGAGCAGGATATTCCAACTGAATACCACTGTGCAAAACAAAAGTGAACGTCCTTGCAATAACAGCTTTTTGAAAAGTGTTCCAACAACATCAGATTAGGTTTGTTTAACTTGCATTGATCCGAATCAACGCAGTCCCATCAATTGATCACACCAATAAAGAACGAAAATAATGACGTACGTATATGCCATCCGCATTCGCCACTGGGTCCCGTCATTACCCGTTAGGTTAGCTAACTAACGACAGAGCGGGGACTGGACTAGCGCGGATGCAAAGCATATACAACATCTACTAATATATATATAATATATAATTTTTGCTCAAGGCGTGATAAAATGCAACATCACAGAAATGTACAGCATCACAGAACAATACAGATATCTGGGATCCCCGGGTTTCACAGAGCCGCTACTGAAACCCGACGTTCCCCTGGTCGTGTGGATAGCCTGTGCAATGAAATCCTAGACCCCTACGGGCGCGGCAAGTTACCCGCCAAAACCTGAAGCGAGGCAGCCCCCTTCAGCAACGTGAATGGACCACCCAGCACTTCACGGAATCCGGTAACTTGGGCACCCCTCTTGGGTCAACCTGTACCCCCTACGAGTGCGGCGAATAGCCCGCCAATTCTAGAGTGAAGCCCCCTCCGTCTCAATGCCATGAGATGCGGGCTTGTTGCCCTCTAGAACCCGGCTATCCGTGCACCCCTCCGCGGGGCAATCCTAGTACAGAAAGTAAAATATAGATACAACGGGTATATCGACCGCAACCTGGTCGTGCCCCAAAAGAATAATATACAGACAGGCAGTGACGGCAGTCCACATGTCGGACGCTCGCCCCGCAATATCAAATGTACATAATACAACAAAAGCTGTACTAGCATTGCATCCAGGCTATCCCCCACGACCAATCCGCAACATCACAGCACAATCACAGAACATCAACGTGAATGTCACGTTCGCAAATCCGTCTAACCGGGCTATAGCAGTTAGACAGGATTTACCGATCAAGTGACATTCACGGTCGCAGATATAATGTACATACTGTGAACTAATATGTTTAAAATTTTCGATCGATCAAATTTTACCAAGTGGGCCCCAAGCACTACTGTAGCACTCAGAGAAATCTGGGCCCAAAAAATAACATTCGAAAAACCCATTTTCAAGTCTAAGGCTCTCCGGAAAAATTTGGCACAGTAAAGAGTTTAAGTGGCGGCGGAACCGCGGCCCAAGCATGGGTTTGGCCGCGGTTCCGCCGCTTAATAGTGAGAACAGGTTACCAAATTTTTCTAGAGCTCTTAGAATCGCCTGCACATATCTCTGAAATGTACTGAAAAATTTTTGGAGCCAAAAACAATTCGACAGAAAACTGATGTGCATGATATCGGGTTTTCGGAAAATCCGTTCGATCAAACTTGTAAACACATTAGACCAAGCTAGACTAGGTTAATGGTGAGGCTCTGATACCAGTGTAAGTGCACAGCGGCGCCCCGGCCGTCAATCCGACGCCGGAGTGCGGAAGCGATGCTTTTCTTTAAACTTTAAAAACCGGCACCACCGCGCACTAAAATCCCGGATCGGGCCATTAATCTAGTCCTAGCTATCAAGAGAAGGGGGTAGAGAGATATACCGAGTGATCCGTGTCCTCCGGTCTTCTCATCGTCGTCCCGATCTCCCACGGAATCTCCCGTCTTCGTCTCCTCGCCAGAAGGGCACCACATCGCCGGCTTCTTTTACGGGCTCCCACCTCTGGTCCAAGGCAACTCGGGCACGAAGCTGGCGAGTCGACGTGCCCAAGGTCTACTGTAGAATATGTAGTGCTCTTTTGTCTCTATTGGGGTTGAGGGAGTTGCCATATGGTGGAGGAAATGATATATGAACTTTTGTAGAGGAATTTTGGGAATTTTGTAGCATGCAAATGAGAAGCCAAGAACCCCTTGCAAAATTTGGACAGCCCCCATGAGGGAATGGCCGGCCAATTTTTGGTGGTGGGAGTGAGCTATGGAGAGAGAGAGAGCAAAGGTCAAGGGGTGGGAAAGCAACTCATACAAGCAAAAAAGAAAATGATTATCATATGAAATGATGATCACCATCCAATCCAAAACCACTCCCATTATCAACAACCATGATGAGCCAAAAGTCAAGCCATGATGAAAAGAAGAAGTCAAATGGTGGAGGAATTATAATGATACAACAATATGCAAATACCACCCTCCACAAATGCTTATTTGCACAAATGCAAATAAGCCCTCCTCCACCAATTTTCGGCCAATGAAAGATACAAAGAAATATGGCCGAAACGGAAAAAAAACTGGCAACTCCAAAAAACTGATCCCGTAATAAATTACAGGAAAACCCCGCTACTGTATATACATACCCGCATTTGTATTCCGATCGAATACAAATGCACTGAGACAAAATCTACACTGTACAATACTAGGATCCGGCTTAAACCAAAGCCCGCTAGTATTTACCGTCCGATCATGATCCGTGCAATACCGCACGTATCGGATCGAACCCTGCCATATCTCCATACGGCCTCTACAGCGTTTCGCCCGAAACTTGAGCAACTGGTCTGTGGGGGACTCTAAAGACTCGTCGATACTATGGCTGTGGATTTAACCACTAGCACGTCAGAGGTATTAGCCATACGTGACGGGCCAGCAGCTATTGACCAAAAGGGACGTCTGTGAGTGAACTCATCCTGACACCCTACTGAGCCTGTCAGTGACAATATCCGTATAGTCCGGTCCGTTCGTCTATGAGCATCGCATGGCGGGCCTAGGGGGTTGGTAAAAGTCAGACCCCCAAAAGCGGTACAAGTCGTGTCGGAGTGTAGCCCAGAACACCCTGAGATACTACTGGAATACCTACCAGTAAATCTCCTGCCTCGGCCGAGGGCTTTGTGTAATGGCTTTCCTAGACACAGCGCGACCTCACCCCCAATACCGGGAGAGACGAACCCCTGAAGATCTGCTCACTGCCTCCATGTGGCTCGGGACTGTACCCAACTAAAACCTGTTTGCACGTCTCCTTTGAGCGTGGTAGGGTAGTAATCAAAGTACAGTGGGAACTCACACGAGGCAAATGACGATCCTCAGGTCGATGAACTTACCTGTACACATGTCACCATGGAACTGCTATCTGACGTCAGGTATAAGACCAACTAGCATGTTCCCGGCGAGTCCTGTCCGGTGTACTCATAACCCAATGAGCACCTGTATACATCTTAGGTGAACCAACTGACACCAGTGGCTTGTGAGACCGGCCACCGCCCCTCGTCGGGGTCTCGACTGTATACACTAGTCTACTCTGGAGTATCGATGCCCTGTCTCGAAACTCCCACGACTAGGGACCTTTTAAGGATGTGCTTATAGACTACCAGCTCCCACGTATATGATCGCCCTCATACTGCTGGCAGTCAAGCAAGAATCCTAGGGGCTCTATCAACGTGTAATAGCGACATGTCAGGTCACCTAAAGTAGTACACGATGATAAAGATATACCAGATAGCATACTATCATCTTGAGTAAGACTGTCCTACCGGCATAGGTCCTCCCTCAATCATTGCAATCACGTGCCTGTGATCCAATAATTGACTCTGAGGGCACTATATCCAACAATATATATATATATATATATATATATATATCCAACAATATATATATATATATATATATATATAAAACAGTCGGTGATCCCGACTCAAAATTATCCCATAAACTACTGATAACTCTTACCAGTAGCACTCCATATCAGCCCTGGCCAGGGACTTCCAGTTATAGCCAATCGAATACAGCACAACATCAACTCCCTATACCGGGAGAGACGAAACCCCTCCTATCGCTCATTGCCTCCATGTGATTCAGGACTATACCCAAAAGCCACCATTTTGCACGCCCTCTTGGACGTTGTAAGGTGGAAATCAAAGCACAGTAGGAATCACACAAGACTCTATGACGATCTCGGGTCTACAGACTAACCTGTACTAGTGTCACCGGAGAACTGCTATCTGACGATAGGTATAATACCATCTAGGAGTTCTCGACGAGTCCGTTCAGTGTACCCAGTCTCTACTGAGCACCCGTACACTATTTTTGATGTCAAACGCCGATGGATATGGGATCATCCATCGCTAATCATATGGGTCAAGATGCGTATATGCTAGTCTACTTTGGAGTATCGATGCCCTGTCTCGATACTCCCTCGACTACGAATAGTTATAGGATGTACTTTTCGACTACCCTGGCCCCACTAGTATGATCTCATCATAGTCCTAGTAGTCAAGTATATATCCTAAGGGCTTTATCAACATGTGAGAGTAAGACAGTAAACCAATACAGGTCAACATGTTAAGACAAAGGGAAACCAGATAGCATACTATCATATCGAGCAAGAAAGCCCTCTCTAAATATATCCAAGCATCCACTATAATATACATCATATATACAACAATGGCCTCTAGGGCATACATATAACTAACAGAGATGACGATGTTCGTCGGATGTTCCGATGTGAGATCAGTAAGATGACCAGCTTCGGATAGAGGACCTCACCCAGATATGATGTGAGCTGATCGAGAGCGGACGAGTATTGAGTATTCCTCCGATGATTTGGGGCGAGTTCCCGAGGACGTGTTCGCCTAGATATCTTCTACAGAGTGTTGAAGATACCGAGTTTGTGATTTCGAGTCCGTGTGAGAGATTCCGGATTGACAGTACCCGAGAAAATTTGTGGCATGCAGATAGCATGATGCGACGTCAAGTGGACGATAATAAAGACGAGTGGAGCAAGAGGTTCGTGTGAGATGCTGACGAGCTGTTGTTACTCCCCGTTGAAATTCGAGATTCGGATATGTATGCAGAGGCGTTGGGATACGGCCAGTTCCTGAGGAAATGTTGTGCTGAGAACGTAGATGTCCAGAAAGCGAGAAAAGATTATGTAAGTGTACCGGCCTCCGTACAGTTCGTTATAGGCGAGATCGGAAGAGACTTTAAGCCAGTTTCTTCCAGGACACTGCTGTGATGAGATTGCACCGAGGATCAGTTGTGTCACGTGTATTCAGAAGGCCAGAGGCTGACGCCGGTGACATGCTGCTTTATGAGTGATTATACTAATGGGCCGAGAGATGGCCTGAAGAGTGCCAGTGCAGAATCGTTTCCGTTAGCACACCTGACCGGGCAGATGAGCCGATGGATTGCGAGATTGGTAATCCACAGAGAAATGAGGACCCAGAGAAGGAGGACGCTAGACCGTCTGCAGGAGGCAAGCAGATGTTCTTACTCTGCCAGTTTTGGGCGCACCGACTTTTTCGACATTGTAGGAGGTGTACCTCAATGTCATTTGTTGCGATTTGCGTTTGTGATCCGAGAATCACGCTTATATCGCTTGGATTTGAGTTTTGATGATTGAGTTTTAGGATATGGCTTTCGTGCACCATAGCTGCACCTACTAGGTATTTACATTTTTGTGCATAGTTATTGCACTTGATATATTTTATACACCGTGGTGTCGATGTCGATTTTGTGCCATAGCTACACATGTTTATGATTTCTTGAATTTCCTACGGTTGATTTGATTTGTGCGTGGGGTACGCACTCGATTTGATTTCTGCACTCGGTATAGCTCACATATGCTTGCAGTGCATTAATACGTGTTTTGTGTACGCAGTTGCACACGTTTAGGATTCGGTATTTCGTGCACTAGATGCATAGGATTTGATATTTCGTGCACTCGATGCACAGGATTTGATATTTCGTGCAGTGGATGCACAGGATTTGATATTTTGTGCACTAGATGCACTAGATTTAGTTTTTCGTGCATTAGATGAACCCGATTTGTATTTTGTGCATTGGTTGCAACGGATTTATACTCTGTGCCTAGGCTGCACCCGATTTATGTCTTGAGCATTTGTGTTACCAGGTGTTTTACGGACCTGACGTGCTAGGGTCGGATTTTTTTTTGCGTATATTAGGCGCTTGGTATTGGTTTTTGTGTGCATCAGATGCATTTGAGTGAGATTTTACTCGTGCATGTTGGATGCCCTTGCTGTATATTTTTTAATTCGTGCATGTGGGATGCACTTGATTTCGATTTTTATTCGTGCATATGGGATGCACTTGATTTCGATTTCTTTTATGCATGACGGATGCACTTGATTTGGACTTTCACGCAAGTTGGGCGCATGATTTGATTGTATGCACACCTAATGCACTCGATTGGGGTTTTCGTTCGTGCATGTTAGTTGCCCTGGTTTGAGATTTTCGGGCACTTTTGATGCACTAGTTGTTATTGTCGTGCATGCCAGTTGTATTGGACAGATGCTTTCGTGCACACCCGTTGCACTTAGTCTTACTTTTGTGCATATTGTGGCACCTGTATTTGGATTTGATTTCCTTGCGCACCAGATGCACCTAATTATTGGACACGCCTTTTGAGGCTGATATTGCTTTTGAGCACTTTGTTTTCATGATGAGGCCCTATACTTTGTTGTACCCTAGCAGGACTGATCCGAGGACAGTACCTGTGTACTTTGCATGCATAAAAGTTACCAAGAGGTTTTTCAAAAAGGAGCTATAGTCTCGCTATTTCTTACGTGTCTGCGAGTGACACGAGCATTTACAAATTAAAACCTTTTGGGATATTTTAAAACGGGCGGAATGTATATTTGAGCAAAACATATATGCTAGTATATTATTACTTTACAAATGAGCGTCCGTCACTTGTGCCGTGAGTTACATATCACACGGTGATTCAGAAAAAGATTCTACATATGTTATTTCAGTTTTTGGAGATTTTTCAAAAAGGATGTGTACTATATGTAGGGTTACTAGGCACTCTAACAAGGGTTAAGAAAGCATCAACCATGCCCGATTAAAATTTTAGCCGTGCCTGACAACCCTAAACAAGATCTTTGCTAGAAAATTAGGGTTTCACATGGAAGTAAATAGCATCTACAACTAAGTGAATACGAAATACAACCTTTGTAGATCGGTCCTTCACTTCTTTAGCTCCTTGTTGAAGTCCCTTCGCTGCGATCGTGATTCTCCCGGACTCTTGCATGGCTTCACAAGGCTAAAGGAGCGTCCTTGCTTGAGGTCTTCGAGGCCGAAGATGATCTACGTCGAGGGGATGCCAACTCAAGCTTCTACTTCACTAACTAGAGAATTAGTGAAGCAAACACCCTAAACTAAAGTGCTAGTCTAGTAGAGGATGGAGAAATAGGAAGTGGGTTCACTTTAGAATTTATTTTCTCACAATATTTCTCACTTTGGATCAAACCCTAGAGAGCTCTTTTGCTCAAGGAAGAAGATGAAGAAATAAAGAGAGAAAGATAATGATCAAGTGAGAAAGCTAACCATGGTGAGTGAGTATCATATACTAACTCATGTAGAGACATTACCATGGCTAATCCTAAATGGTTAGGTTAATAAAAATCTAAAGTAAAACAAAGTTAGTGGACTTTGTCAAAACATCCACAAGCTTCTACAAGCTTCATGCTTGTGACAAAAGCTCCACTAATTTGTAATTACCTTATATAATTATTAACCACTATTTAAAATCGAATGGTGTATGTCTTGCACACCCATGTATGATGTATCATCAACCATGATACAAAAAGAAAACACAATATATCACATATATATTAAAGTTGTGCTCATGTGAGAAAAATCCTTAAGTGAACAAGTGTTAGTTAATGTAAACTAGTATATCTAATATACATTTATACACTAAATTATTAAATCAACACTTGACTTAATAATCCGGTCATATCTCATATAACCGACTAACATCCATTGTATCGACTTATCGAATCAACACTTGATTTGATAACATGGCTATATCATATATAACCGACCGATACAAAAAGTCGCGAGAATAGAATACGGTATCACATACACGCATTATTCTCGGTCCCGCACATATCACATACGTGCTCCTATTTCGTTTTGCCTGAGCTAGTAAAACCTCTATGTAGGACTCTAAAGACTCGTCAATACGCCGGCAGTAGGTGATGATCACATCAAGCATCCACAAGCCGTCAGCGGTACTAGCTGGACGTAACGGCCTCCCCAGTATTGAGCGATCAGAAGATCAGCAAGCAAGCCCGCTCCAACTCCTGTAAAAGCCTATCGGTAACACTTCCCGTACAGTCCGGTCTCCTCGTCTGATATGTCGCATATCAAGTCTAGGGGTGGTAAACGTCAGACCCCAATAACCGATAAGTCGTGCCGATGTGAGGCTCATAACGGGTCGAGAAACTACTGGTAACACTTACCAGTAAATCTCTAAATCAGCCCTGGCCAGGGACTTCCCTGTTATGGCCAATCGAGCACAGCGCAACATCAACCCCCAATACCGGGAGAGACGAAACCCCTCCTATCGCTCATTGCCTCCATGCGACTTGGGACTGTACCCAAAAACCACCGTTTTGCACGCCCTCTTGGACGTGGTAAAGTGGAAATCAAAGCACAGTGGGAATTACACAAGACTATGACGATCTCGGGTCTACAGACTAACCTGTACAAGTGTCACCAGAGAACTGCCATTTGACGTGAGGTATAATACCATCTGGGAGTTCTCGGCAAGTCCGTCCAGTGTACCCAGTCTCCACTGAGCACCTGTATACCATCTCTGATGTCAAACACCAATGGATATGGGATCATCCATCTCCTATCTCATGGGTCGAGAAGCGCATACGCTAGTCTACTCTGGTATATCGATGCCCTGTCTCGATACACCTACGACTAGGAACATTAAAGGATGTACTTATGGACTACTCTGTCCCCACTAGTATGATCTGCATCATAGTCCAGGTAGTCAAGTACACATCCTAAGGGCTTTACCAACATGTAACTATAAGATAGTATCAAGAAACAAGTATACATGTTAAGATAAAGAGCAACCAGATAGCATACTATCATATCGAGCAAGAAGTCCTCTTTATATATGTCCAAGCATCCAATATAATATACATCATCTGTATAATACTGGCCTCTAGGGCATACATACAACTAATAATCTCCCATTTGCACTAGGGCCAGCTGCTGTAGTATCGCATACCAAGCATCCCGAAGAGTCTCTCGAACTGTATTTGGGGAATGGCCTTCGTGAGTGGATCCGCTGTGTTGTTCTTCGTGTCAACCCTCCTGACTTCAATCTCCCGGCGATCTACTATCTCCCGTATCAGGTGATACCGTCTCAGAATATGCCTGGATCGCTGATGGGACCTGGGTTCCTTGGCCAAAGCCACTGCTCCATTGTTATCACAATACAATGGTATTGGATGCTCAATGGATGGAACCACTCCAAGTTCAGTAATGAACTTCTTGATCTAGACAGCCTCTTTGGCAGCGATGTATTCAGCCTCCATCGTCGAGTCTGCCACGGTTTCCTGCTTGGAACTCTTCCAGCTAACCGCCCCTCCGTAAAGGGTAAAGACAAATCCCGAGTGCAACTTAGAGTCGTCCTTATCACTTTGGAAGCTCGAATCGGTAAAGGACTCCACTTGGAGTTCTCCGTTACCATACACCAAGAGCATCTCCTTAGTCCTTCGTAAGTACTTGAGAATGCTCTTCACAGCTGTCCAGTGACTCTCTCCAGGATCAGCTTGATACCTACTCAGTACACTTAGTGAGTATACTACATCGGGTCTGGTACATAGCATCGCGTACATGATAGAGCCTACAACCGAAGCATAGGGTATCCCTTGCAAGCGAGCTCTCTCCAAATCAGTCTTGGGAGACATCTCTTTGGAGAGAGTGAATCCAGAGATCGTGGATAAGTTCCCACGCTTGGATTCTTCCATACTAAACCTCTTTAGTATGGTGTCAATGTACCTGGATTGGGACAATCCCAATATCCTTTTAGATCTATCTCTATAGATCATAATTTCCATTATGCAGGAGGCATCACCAAGATCTTTCATTGAGAATCTTTGTGATAAGAAGAGCTTGACCGATTGCAGCATAGGAATGTCATTTCCTATCAAGAGTATGTCGTCCACGTATAATACGAGGAAGACAACCTTACTCTCTGCCACCTTCTTGTAGATACAAGGTTCATCTACGTTTTTGACGAAATCAAACTCTTTGATAACGACGTCAAAGAAGATGTTCCAACTCCGCGATGCTTGCTTTAATCCATAAATGGATTTAAGCAGCTTGCATACCTTCCCGCTGCTACCATTATCTACGAAGCCCTCTGGCTGAGTCATGTACACGCACTCTTCTAAATCACCGTTTAGAAAGGCGGTCTTAACATCCATTTGCCAGATTTTGTAGTCATGATATGCAGCGATGGCAAGCATTATCCGGATGGATTTAAGCATAGCCACTGGAGAAAAGGTTTCGTCATAGTCCACACCTGGTCTTTTACGAAAACCCTTTGCAACAAGTCTAGCTTTGAAAGTCTCCACTTTCCCATCTACACCAAGTTTTTTCTTGAAGATCCACTTGCTCCCAATAGGTTTTACCCCTTCAGGAGCAACTTCCAAAGTCCATACTTTGTTGGTGTACATGGATTCCATCTCGGACCGCATTGCATCCAGCCATTTCATCGAGTGTCCACTCGTGATGGTCTGCTCGAAGCTAGTTGGGTCATCATCCTCCATGATGCAATCCTCAGTTCCACCATCCATGAGAAAACCGTAGTATCTCTCAGGTGGGTAAGGAACCCTGCTGTACTTGGCCCGTACTTTCGAAATGAATCGGCGGAGTGGCTGGGGTTCATCAGGAACTATCGAATCCTCTGGTTCCACCAGATCTTCTGTTGTAGCTTTTGTAGCTGGAACCTCTTCTAGTTCTACCTCATGACCACTAATTTCTTTTGCAAGAAATTCCTTTTCTAAAAAGGTGGCATGCCGAGAAACAAACACCCTTTGTTCCTCAGTGTGGTAGAAGATATACCCTTGTGAATTCTTGGGATATCCTACAAATTTGCATAGAACAGACCGTGCCTCGAGTTTGTCCGGATTTTGTCGTTTGACATAGGCTGGACAACCCCATATCTTAACATAGTTAAGACATGGTCTCTTCCCTTTCCATATCTCATATGGAGTGGTAGGCACAGATTTGGTGGGGGCCATATTCAATTGATGTATGGCTGTCTCTAGCGCATACCCCCAGAAGGAAATAGGTAACTCAGCTGTGCTCATCATAGAGCGCACCATATCTAATAGGGTGAGGTTCCTCCGTTCTGATACACCGTTGTGCTGTGGTGTATATGGAGGAGTCAGCTGAGAGAGAATTCCATTCTCTTTTAGGAAGTCCAGGAATTCATTGCTCAAGTATTCACCTCCTCGATCTGATCGAAGGATTTTAATACTTTTCCCGGTTTGGTTCTCGACTTCTTGTTTATATTCTCTAAATTTCTCAAAAGCTTCAGACTTGTGTTTTATCAAGAACACATGTCCGTATCTTGAGAGATCGTCAGTGAATGTAATGAAGTACGAAGAATCATCCCTGGCATGTGTAGACATGGGACCGCATACATCACTATATATCAGTCCCAAGAGTTCGGTAACTCTTTCTCCGTGTCCCGTAAACGGAGTTTTGGTCATCTTGCCTTTGAGACATGACTGGCAAATGTCATAAGATGAAATTCAAACGATTTCAAGTATCCATCCTTATGCAACTTAGCTAGCCGTGTCGCATTTATATGACCGAGTCTACAATGCCACAAGAAGGATTCGTTCAGTTCTGAACTCTTCCTCTTGTGTGTGTTTGTTATGCTCAGAACTGTTGATTGATTTAGAACATAAACGCCATTGCACAACGTGCCTGATCCAACCAACTTTTGGTTAAGGAAAATGTTCATAACATTATCCTGTAATACAAAATTATATCCCTCTTTACTCAACAAAGAAACCGATATAATGTTGCATATCAGATTCGGTATGTAATAGCATTCGTTCAGAATCAATGTATTACCAGTTGGCAATACAAGGTGATATTCCCCGACGGTTTTAGCTGCAACAATTGCACCATTTCCAACCCTTATGTCTTTATCACCTTCTCCAAGTTCTCTACCTTTCCTAAGCCCATGTAACTGATTACATATATGGGATCCTGACCCGGTATCTAATACCCAGGACGTAGAGCAAATGGAGAAACAGTTCTCTGTAATGAACACACCCGAAGAAAATGCATCAACATGTACTTTCTTCACACGGGTGGCATGGGAATCCTGGTATTCCCCTATATCCTGTTCAGTCCTATAACTCTTATAAGAAAAAGAACGGAACCAACGTTCCCCAGCACAGTATAACATGCGGGTTCGGTCAATACATCCATATTATTATCTTTATTAAGGCATGATATGGTCGCTACCTGGAGAGAGAGAAAAGAAAACACTTTAGCGTATGCTCTTGCAAGATCAGATTGGTTATTATTTTATCTAATCAGGATGGTTCCCACTGTTTTTATCAAATCTTCCTTCAAACCCTAAAAGGAAAGACTAGCTGGGATTAATTACACCCTACAATTTCGCCAATCTTTCTGCCAGGCCAGTGTCTGTACTTTGAGGGAGGTTCCCCATGATTTCGCACGGACCTAATTAAAGTAAACCTCGTTTTCCAAGAGGCGTAACCCCGTTGACACCTTTCTAGACACCTACTTGATCGGCTAATTGTCCTGTGTAAAACTCTCCCAGGAGTAACAATTACTCACAGTGGGTATCGGGATCCAACTATCTCATAGAATGTATGCATTCTCAATGCAAATTTCAACACTTGAAATTCCCGATAATATTTTGCCCCTAACGTGCTATGACCTTGACGAAAGCCAACAAAGCATAGCCCGCTAGTCAAGTTCAACCCGTACATTTCTTGATTGAATTAAACCCACCCGCACGACCCTTGACGAAAGCCAATAAAGCCGTACGACTACCCTAATCCAATCGCATCATATGCAGCAGATAAGCAGCATATAGCTACCGCACACTACACCTTGACGAAAGCCAACAAATGCAGCACGAATACTATATACAACTTATCTGAAATGACGGAGGGCTACGACAGGTTTTTCCGAAAACCTATTGCGTAATGAACTTTATATCGTTGTAGAATCATGTGAAATTTTGAAAAGGAGTTTTTTTTAGGCTTTCACTAGTTTTGCTAAAGAGGTCACTCCCGGTGAAGGGATTTCGGCTCTTTCCTCATCGAATAAGGTGCAGGACATATCATATATATCACTATACAAAGCAAAAACTCCAAAAGCAATCAAAAGACAAACCGAGTATTGTAGCATCTGCCAGTTTTGCTAAAGAGGTCACTCCCAGTGAAGGAATCTCGGCTCTTTCCTCATCGAATAAGGTGCAGGATATATCATATATATCACTATGCAAAGCAAAAACTGTAGCTACCCTTTTTGAAAAATTTGATTCTACAACATCTTTTAGGTTTCTTTTAGTTAATCATATTAATGAAGTCCCATCATTTAAGTCACCTAAACATCACAGATAAATACGACGTACACTTATGCCATCCGCATTCGCCTCGATGTCCCCTCGTGCACCGTTAGGTTAGGTAACTAACGGCAGAGCGGGGCAGGGCTAGCGCGGGTGTAAAGCATAAGTAACGTCTATATAATATATCATATATACTATATACAGTATTTATCACAACATATCAAATGATCACATCACACATATCGCAACAGAAGAAACATATGAAACATTGGATATACTAGGACGTCCGTGTTTTATTTTGATCCTCTATAAAACACGGATTCCACGGTCGCGATGAATAGCCAAACCCACACCACTAGACCCCTACGAGAGAGGCAAGCAACCCTTCCAATTCTAGAGTTAGGAGACCCGTACTTGACTCCTCAAGTTGGTCTCCCATTGGACTCTAGAACCCGGTTACTTGTGCTCTCCTCCTTGGGTCTATCCTAGTGCGGAAAGGTAAATAATATACAAATGGTGACATCGACCTCATCCCGGAAGTGCCCCAATAAAAGAATATTACATACAATGAATTTTACATGAATGAAAATAAAAATCCCTCATCTCACATAAAACGCCCTGCTATTTAAAAACGCGACGATCCAATATAACATATCCAGCAACACATAACATTACATGTCATCAACGTAAGTAAATATGCGCATCCCAATTGTCGTTGACATATAGCAACGAAACCGGCGATATCACATATTACACTTACGGTCGCAGAATAGAAAGTGTAAAACTACAACATTTGGAATCCACAATCTCTTTAGACTTCGTAAATCCGAAATATCACATACTTCGCATTTCATGCCTAACTGTATGAATTCCACATAATGTATCACATTCCAGATAAATAGACAGTATTAAACTTTCCGATCGAATAATCAAATACCCAAGATTTCCATAATAGCTCAACACTTGAGCGGAGTTCAAAAATTCCAGAATACGTCACAGTAGCAACGGTCCAGCCGTAGAAGGGTCAAGCCAACGCCTCACATGTGGCACGCCGTACTGCCCCAAACCCTAAGGTTTAGAGGCAGTTCAAGACGGTCACATAATCGAGTTAAGGTTTGTGTTCTTCTAGAGGGTCCATCGCGTCACATGCACGTTTTTCCAAAAGTTTTAAACTCAAGAAAAATTCAACACTTGAAAGTTTTTCGTGCCGGGAAAAATTGAGTTAATGATATCCGTTCGAACATTTTAATACTTACTAAATTATCCCAAAAACAAAACGAAATTAAATATTCCGATCGAATTAACGAATACAAAATGATCCCCAGAATACTCAACACATGAGTCCGTTTAAAAATACCCAGAAAATAGCACTATCATATAGGAGTATTACTGTGCAAAAACCAAAGCAAACACTCACTGTACGGCCGCGGATCCGCGGCACAAGCAGGCTATTGCCGCGGTTCCGCGGCGGTCCGTACGGCTTACGTCACCGTTTTGCACAATAATGCTTAAAATTACCTGCTGAATTTTTTAGGTATTTTTAATTCAGAAAAATCACAGTTTTTGAAAAAAGTCCAGAGAGGGGGTCGTTTTGACGTTTCGGGGTTCGTTCAGAGTTTTAACTTCGTATACACGTCGCCTAATACTCTAGCTAGGCTCTGATACCACTGTAAGGTTACTAGGCACTCTAACAAGGGTTAAGAAAGCATCAACCATGCCCGATTAAAATTTTAGCCGTGCCTAACAACCCTAAACAAGATCTTTGCTAGAAAATTAAGGTTCCACATGCAAGTAAATAGCATCTACAACTAAGTGAATAAGAAATACAACCTTTGTAGATCGGTCCTTCACTTCTTTAGCTCCTTGTTGAAGTCCCTTCGCTGTGATCGTGGTTCTCCCGGACTCTTGCATGGCTTTACGAGGCTAAAGGAGCGTCCTTGCTTGTAGTCTTCGAGGCCGAAGATGATCTACGTCGAGGGGATGACAACTCAAGCTTCTACTTCACTAACTAGAGAGTTAGTGAAGCAAACACCCTAAACTAAAGTGCTAGTCTAATAGAGGATGGAGAAATAGGAAGTGGGTTCACTTTAGAATTTATTTTCTCACAATGTTTCTCACTTTGGATCA
Organism: Agapanthus africanus; assembly: GCA_030015575.1. Lineage (NCBI taxonomy): Eukaryota > Viridiplantae > Streptophyta > Magnoliopsida > Asparagales > Amaryllidaceae > Agapanthus > Agapanthus africanus. The sequence continues at coordinate 283,377,338 of CM057350.1, forward strand.
AACCCTAGAGAGCTCTTTTGTTCAAGGAAGAAGATGAAGAAATAAAGAGAGAAAGATAATGATCAAGTGAGAAAGCTAACCATGGTGAGTGAGTATCATATACTAATTCATGTAGAGACATTACCATGGCTAATCCTAAATGGTTAGGTTAATAAAAATCTAAAGTAAAACAAAGTTAGTGGACTTTGTCAAAGCATCCACAAGCTTCTACAAGCTTCATGCTTGTGACAAAAGCTCCACTAATTTGTAATTACCTTATATAATTATTAACCACTATTTAAAATAGAATGGTGTATGTCTTGCACACCCATATATGATGTATCATCAACTATGATACAAAAAGAAAACACAATATATATCACATATATATTAAAGTTGTGCTCATGTGAGAAAAATCCTTAAGTGAACAAGTGTTAGTTAATGTAGACTAGTATATCTAATATACAATTATACAATAAATTATTAAATCAACACTTGACTTAATAATCCGGTCATATCTCATATAACCGACTAACATCCATTGTATCGACTTATCGAATCAACACTTGATTCGATAACCCGGTTATATCATATATAACCGACCGATACAAAAAGTCGCGAGAATAGAATACGGTATGACATACAGGCATTATTCTCGGTCCCGCACATATCACATACGTGCTCCTATTTCGTTTTTCCTGAGCCAGTAAAACCTCTATGTAGGACTCTAAAGACTCGTCAATACGCCGGCAGTAGGTGATGATCACATCAAGCACCCACAAGCCGTCAGCGGTACTAGCTGGACGTAACGGCCACCCGGGTATTGAGCGATCATAAGATCAGCAAGCAAGCCCGCTCCAACTCCTGTAAAAGCCTGCCGGTAACACTTCCCGTACAGTCCGGTCTCCTCGTCTGATATGTCGCATATCAAGTCTAGGGGTGGTAAACGTCAGACCCCAATAACCGATAAGTCATGCCGATGTGAGGCTCATAACGGGTCGAGAAACTACTGGCAACACTTACCAGTAAATCTCTAAATTAGCCCTGGCCAGGGACTTCCCTGTTATGGCCAATCGAGCACAACGCAACATCAACCCCCAATACCGGGAGAGACGAAACCCCTCCTATCGCTCATTGCCTCCATGTGACTCGGGACTGTACCCAAAAACCACCGTTTTGCATGCCCACTTGGACGTGGTAATGTGGAAATCAAAGCACAGTGGGAATTACACAATACTCTATGACGATCTCGGGTCTACAGACTAACCTGTACAAGTGTCACCAGAGAACTGCCATCTGACGTGAGGTATAATACCATCTGGGAGTTCTCGGCGAGTCCGTCCAGTGTACCCAGTCTCCACTGAGCACCCGTATACCATCTCTGATGTCAAACACCAATGGATATGGGATCATCCATCTTCCATCTCATGGGTCGAGAAGCGCATACGCTAGTCTACTCTGGTATATCGATGCCCTGTCTCGATACACCTACGACTAGGAACATTAAAGGATGTACTTATGGACTACTCTGTCCCCACTAGTATGATCTGCATTATAGTCCAGGTAGTCAAGTACACATCCTAAGGGCTTTACCAACATGTAACTATAAGACAGTATCAAGAGACAAGTATACATGTTAAGATAAAAAGCAACCAGATAGCATACTATCATATCGAGCAAGAAGTCCTCTATATATATGTCCAAGTATCGAATATAATATACATCATCTGTATAATACTGGCCTCTAGGGCATACATACAACTAACACTATATACATATTATAGCTTTTGCTTAGTGCATATTGGGTTTCAGTAGTGGATTTCAAGATTTGTATCTCCTTTGTGACTCCGATGATATGCGTGCAAGTCCGATGAATTGCGTGACGCTTGACGGAGATCGGTTTTGAGTTTCGTACTCATTTTTCCGGCGCACAGGATGCGCTGGGGTATTTCTGTTCTTCCGTTATTTCGGAGCCCCGTTGATTTAGCTGTTTATTGCAATGTTTTAGAATTTACGGGTTTAAATTTAAATTCAGGGACCGAATTTCTTTAAGGGGGGAAGATTGTAACGTTTCTGAAATCGTTATGCGTATTTTTCCGTTTTAGGGTAAAATAGTCGGTATTTTCCGTTTTAACCCGATAGTGATCAAATTTCTGTATAGACTTGTTTGCAACTAGTTTTACTAGAATGAAGCTAGTTTCCAGGTTTTGTGGGTCACTTAGAAGTTTTGGTTCATTTTGATATTTTCCCTAATTAAAGTATTATTTTAAGTTGTTAATTATGCACTTAATTAGTGGTAATTACAATTTGGGCTTGAGTTTATTACTTCTAATGTGAATCTATGCTAATCTAATCATTAGAATAAGCTTAATCCATTCTTGCCAAAATATCAAGATATTTGTGATTTAAAATGAATTTTTTTAATGAAAGGAAATGAGGTGGCTTAGGATATTATTTGTATTTATTAGCATTTATTGATATTTTTGCACTAGATATTTCCACACTTTCACAAAACCCCCCTCTTCTTCCCATTTTGGTCGAACCCTAGCCAAGTCTGCCCTCTCTTGGTTCTTGCCCATTTCCATTTTCTTCTTGCTCAAATAAAATATCAAAAATCCTAAAATAATCCCAAAAACTCATAAACAATTCATAACCCATCATTCTTCATCTCTAAACTAGCTTGGATCTTCATTAAAAACATCATTTTGGAGGCTAAAGTTTGGGTTTAGTTGTTAGTTTATGATCTTGTTTGTGAGGTATAAATTGTAACCCTAATCTTTTAATTGTTGCTTAATTCATTAAGCTAGCTATTTAAGTGTTTTAATATAGCTTTAATTTCATGTTTAGAATATTCATGATGAAAAGTTATAAAGATCAAGTTAGGGTTTTGATGTGTTTAAGTGGTTAATCATGAAGTATAGACTTGGGAAAACTTAATCAAATTGTGAGAATGATATTTGTTATTTTTCCTAATTGTCTTTTAAGCTTAATCGCAAACTAAGTTTTTCTAAATCCTATTTGGGTGAGACTAAAATTGTGGTAATGGTTTGGATATCTAAGTTAAGCTACTTTGTGTTGTTGGAAATCGCTAGAATTGTTAAATTTCTAGACTTGTGCTAAATTTTCGATAAAGTTGGTTACTTGCTTTTCGCTAAAATAAATCGTGGGTTTTAATTGTCGTGGAGATGACGTATATATTATTATCTACGATAATTATGTGTTGTGAATGAATATTGGTACGATTGGGTTTTTGGCGTGGTGGTTTTCATAAATAGCGACCTTAGTTAGGGTTTTGGCTATGTTTTCCGGTATTTGGATTTCTTGGTTTTGTGACTGGATATTTTATTGGGTCGTTGGGCGTTTGTACGTCAACGACGAGGGTTGGTTGGTTGTTTTGCATGCGTAGACTATAGGTTCTAACTTATGAGCGCACCGCGTGCTGTATTTCCATTTCGGAATTTGATGTTAATAGCTTTGTGATTTCATATTGATTGTAGGTACCTTCGCGTGGATTTCGAGAGGACGAAGTGCATCGACTACGGCTAAGCGAGGAGTTTAGCAGGTGAGTAGATTTATATCTATGGGGGAAGTCTGGTAGATGGCGTATAGCACCCCCGCAAATATTGGTATGGAATAAAGTTTGATGATTTTATCTTGATAAATGATATGCGACGGACATGATTGTAGGATTTACAAACGATAATATGAAAGAAGTTGATGCTAATGGACATATTGACATATGAGAATATGATATGATAAGTGAATCATGATGGCTACGAGTTGGAAGAGAACAAGTGTGACATTTATATAATGTGATACGAGATATTAATGTGATGAACGAGTATACGATATGATATGATGACTTAGTGTGGTATGTCGTTATATGGTTTCGAGTCGGAATGAGATTGTTGATACCTTTGTAGGTCCCCTGATACGAGATTGACATGGATGTGACCTGAGAGATAGGTATATTTATGTGGATAATGTTTTGCATATTGAGTGATATGCCGTACGGGACTTAGATCTGTACCCCCGATGTTGTTTAGGTTGATAGAATCCCTAATTTTTTAATGCTTCCGTACGATAGATTTCCATACGCGATGAGTTTTACCTGTTGATTTATCCATACCCTTGTTTAGAGGAACCCGTACGATGGATTGTACCATCCGTGATGTTGTGAGGCTGGATGCCGATTGATAGATTCACCGACTCGGTCATGTTAGATACGTATACCTTATAGCATTTAGTTCACAATGTGTATTATGCTGCATTCATTTTATTCTCATTGCATTTCATATACATGTGTTAGTACACCTACACCATTATCGATGATGCGTATGTTACACTTACACATATTGCCAGCTCACACACTTCATCATCGATAATTGCTATGTCACTACACAGTAGAACTGCTACATCATGCTATGATATACCTGATATGCTCACACCACTAAGCTATGTTGCATGATATACTTGCTATGCTCACATCACTATACTATGTTGCATGATATACTTGCTACAGCTACATGTACCTTATGCATACATACTGACATGTACACCCACATATCTTACTATAGCTGCATATACCCCTAGTGGTATTGTATTGACATATGATATTGAGACGTTGATTATTGTACTATTGCGCTTATGAAATGCATCATACATACTTGTTTACATGTAGATACTATCTTGTTATAGTTACATGTACACCTCATATGATACTGCACTTGATTTCGGAGGATTTGGGAACCGCATGATATATTTTAAAACTGGATTCATTTAAAGAGCGGTTTCCCCTTAATATGCTTATATTGCTGTTTTATGTTGCATATATCAGTTTTCATGGATTTACGCATTGAGATATGGTTTTCATGTGATTTATGGATTTGAGAACCGTGGGGGTGTTTCAAGAAACTATTTATTGTTTGACAACCCGGTTTCTCTTGATATGATATTTCAGTGCGTCCACCATAAGATTTCTCGGTTTTGAGATTTGTGATATATACCCGATGCGAGGAGTTGGAGTGGGCCGTGTGTGGGTACATGGTGGAGCCCGATATGGTTCCCCTCGGCAAGAAGTTCGCAGATGATGGCGATGAGCCTGGAAGGCTGGGCAAGTACCTACCGGTGATGGTATTTGGACTCGGCGGTTATCGTAGGGATACCGACCGGAGTGATGTATAGATATGACATCAGAGCCAGTCATGGGGACGGCGCCTGAGGCATGAAGATTTACGTGTCAATGCTAGACACGGGTTTCATGATGTTTCGAGTGTCGAGGTTAGACACTCAGATTTCCATGATTTTGTTGTGTCGCGAGGGACACACGTTGTTTTATATCCTTATATTTACCTGCATATGCTTTTATGATATTTACATGTAGGAGTTGTTGTGTTAGTGGTTGACATGTGGACGAGATCCACTGCATACATGCATTGATTCTATTGTTAGACGAGATCCACCTGCATACATGCTTTGATTATATTGTTGGATGTTATCCACTTGCTGATAGGCATTTATTATGTGTTGGCATATATGCAGATACGGTCACCCTAGATATCATAGTATTACCCTTATGATATAGTTGACCTAGGAATCGTTGTTTATTTCGATTTCTACCTGATGATGTTTTTCTATTCACGAGTTGGCAACTCACCCCCGTTGTGCCACAGTTCTTGCAGGTAGACCGCTTGGATCAGTAGCGGCATCGCTGGCACATAGCTGTTTCGGGTGATTTGCTTTCGGCTAGGTGGTACCTTTTGGATCGTACCACTCTTATATTATTATTCCTATTGTATCTAGTAAACTCCATCAAATCAGAAACTAGTTATTGTATATGTTGCAGACTTAGAAGACTTGTAGTTGCAAGACTTGAGCGATGGGTTTTATGTTCGCTTTTGGGGTTGATGTCTTGCTTTACTTTTCCTTGTGTGGATCTTCGCCGTTGGGCGTTGTATACTTGTTAATTATACTTATAGTGGTTGTTTCCACCGTTGGGCATGATTTTCTCCCGTTTGGGGATGATTTATTATATTCTGTGTTGTACTCGTTTTCGGGGTTAGTTTTTACAAGGGAGGTGCTGCCCAAATTTTTTTCAAAAGACAAAACATGATTTACTATACCTTTATTTCAAAGCTTCACCTCTTTATTTCTTAAAAAGGTTTAGATTTCTGGGTTTCAGCTTACTTGAATTATGTTACGCCTGAAGACGTCACGTGATTTAAGTGCTGGTCGCGAGCTAATATTTTGGGTTGTGACAAAGTTGGTATCAGAGCGCTAGGTTTAACCTTGGTTCGAGTCTAGGTTTGACTATGTGGGGTCTAGGGCGTATATATTTTTGGAACCTAGGCTTGACCTTACGGAACTTAGACTTGAACAGGGGGTATTAGACATGAACTTTCATAACATAGGTTGACCCTGATTGATGGAGTAGGCAGCTTGAGTAGAGTGACGTGATGTACGTATGCTCCGCGGCATATTTACGATATGATACTCCACTTAAGTGACCTTAGGATGTACATATCTTGAGACTGGTGATTCTTTTCGTTCCCTTGATTATACATCCATTTAAGATTCTTGATTTTTTCGCTTCCATGATCATACTCTCAGTGATTTGACTCCTCCTTATGATCATGTATCCATTTTGGGATCGGTTGACTCTTTTTATCCCTTTGATCTTTTTCGTCGATACTTGTTTGAGATTCCTGTCACCATGGTTTTAGTGCAGATTGAGCTGCTGCTGGTAATGCGGTTAGGGCGAGCTCGTCGTGGACGAGGACTGACCATCGTGTTTTCTGGTGACTTAGGAACGTATCGATGTAGTGTCGTGTTGTGACCTCTCGTTTGAGGTGAGTGTGCGGTTATGTACCGGATGATCAGGCCATTGTTAGAGGCTGCCTGCTGTGTGAGGACTGTTGATGTACAGCATACCTCAGAGATTGTGATGTCATCGACCATGCAGACAGATGACCCAGCTGTTGCTAAGATTGATGTAATGTTGCTTCCAGGGCTTATGAGTTGAGATCGCTGGAGCTTTCGGGTAGAGATGCGACAGGAGATAGCTAGTCTATCTCGAGTTGAGAAACGGAGGTGATTCGTCAGATTTGATGAGCCGACGCAGGCCCTGTTGAGTTGAAGATTTCTAGTGTGGAGAGTCTTACTCAGATCTAGAGTGGATCGATCCAGAGATGACGATGTTCGTGGGATGTTCCGATGTGAGATCAGTAAGATGACCAGCTTCGGATAGAGGACCTCACCCTGATGTGTTGTGAGTTGATCGAGAACGGACGAGTATTGAGTATTCCTCCGATGATTTGGGGCGAGTTCCCGAGGACTTGTTCGGCTAGAGATCTTCTACAGAGTGATGAAGATACCAAGTTTGTGATTTCGAGTCCGTGTGATAGATTCCAGATTGACAGTAGCCGAGAAAATTTGCGGTATGCAGATAGCAAGATGCGACGTTAAGTGGACGATAATAAAGACGAGTGGAGCAAGAGGTTCGTGTAAGATGCTGACGAGCTGTTGTTACTCCCTGTTGAGATTCGAGATTAGAATATGTATATAGAGGCGTTGGGATACGGCCAGTTCCCGAGAAAATGTTGTGCTGAAAACGCAGATGTCCAGAAAGCAAGAAAAGATTATGTAAGTGTACCAGCCTCCGTACAGTTTGGTATAGGCGAGATCGGAAGAGACTTTGAGCCAGTTCTTTCCTGGACACTGCTGCGATGAGATAGCACCGAGGATCAGTTGTGTCATGTGTATTCTGTAGGGTTCCTAGGCACACTAGTGAGGTCTCACAAGGCATCAACCATGCCAATTTCAAAAATTAGGGGTGCCGAGAAACCCTAATACGGATCGTTAACTAGATATATAGGCGAAACAATGACTAGTTAACAACTTAACTAAATGGTAAACGGAAATACAACCTTTGTAGATCCGGTTCTCCACCTCCATGGCTCCGCGATGATGTCTCCTCACTGTACAAATCGGATCTTGGGCTCTAGCGTCGGCTTCATCGGAGAAAAAGCGGGCTAGGTCATCGACGACGATGCCGAAGATGATCTACGTCGAGGCATCGCTAGATCAAGCTCCAACTTCACCAAGTCATGAAACTTGTGAAGAAAACACACTCTACTACTTGGCAAGAGGTAGAGGATGAAGAAATAGGAAGTGGGTTCACTTTAGAATTGGATTTCTCACTCTTTTTCATCAATCACCATTGATGAAGTGAAGCTTTCTTCATTGAAGAAGATGAAGAAGAAGAAGAAAGAATAATATCATAAGTTATTTTATAAAAAGAAAATAATAAGAATACTTATCATGTCTCAACCATGGTCAAGTGTAGAGAATAAATCATGGTTAGTGGGAATGGTTAGGGTTAAGCATGAGACAAAATGGTGACTTAGTCAAAGCTTCATGAAGCTTCAATATGCTTCCAAAGAAAGCCACCATTTTTCTTTATGCTTAATATTTTTCCAAAAAGAATAAATAGATAAATAAATGAATAAGAAAACAAAAGGAAAACTCTAACCATTCCACAACCATGGTTTAATCTTTACACAAACCCTAGTGAGCATGTATCATCAAACATGATACAAACTTGTGTACAAAAGTATATCACATATACAATGTGCACAATCCAAGTGAGAAAATCCATTTAAAGTGAACCAATACTAGTTAATGCAAAGTAATATATCAAATATATAATTATGCATTAAATCATTAAATCAACACTTGATTTAACAATCCGGTCATATCGCATATAACCGACTAATATCCAATGTATCGATTTATCGAATCAATCCTTGATTCGATAACTAGGTTATATCGCATACAACCATTCGACACATTCATCACGAGAATAGAATACGGTATCACATACATGTATTATTCTCGGTCCCGCACATATCTCATATGCGCTCCTATTTCGTTTCGCTTGAGCCAGGAAACCTCTGTGTAGGACTCTAAAGACTCGTCAATACGCCGGCAGCAGATGATGATCATATCAAACACCCACAAGCCGCAAGCGGTCTGCTAAACGTAACGGCCACCCGGGTATTGAGCGATCAGAAGATCGACGAGCAAGCCCGCTCACACTCCTGTGAATCCAACCAGTAACACTTACCGTACAGTCTGGTCTGATCGTCTGATATGTCGCATATCTCGCCTAGGGGTGGTAAACGTCAGACCCCAATAGCTTGATAAGTCGTGTCGATATGAGGTCTATAACAATTCGAGAAACTACTGGTAACACTTACCAGTAAATCTCAGCAACCCTGGCCAGGGATTTCCGGTTATAGCCAATCGAACACAGCGCAACATCAACTCCCTATACCGGGAGAGACGAATCCCCTCCTATCGCTCATTGCCTCCATGTGACTCGGGACTGTACCCAAAAACCACCGTTTTGCACGCCCTCTTGGACGTGGTAATGTGGAAATCAAAGCACAGTGAGAACCACACAAGACTCTATGACGATCTCGGGTCAACAGACTACTCTGTACTAGTGTCACCAGAGAACTGCCATCTGACGTAAGGTATAATACCATCTGGGAGTTCTCGGCGAGTCCGTCCAGTGTACCCAGTCTCCACTGAGCACCCGTATATCATCTCTGATGTCAAACACCAATGGATATGGGATCATCCATCGCCCATCTGTATGGGTCGAGAAGGTATACGCTAGTCTACTCTGGCATATCGATGCCCCGTCTCGATACACCCACGACTAGGGACCTTGAAGGATGTACTTATGGACTACCATGTCCCCACTAGTATGATCCGCATCATAGTCCAGGTAGTCAAGCACACATCCTAAGGGCTTTACCAACATGTAACAGAGAGACAATCAGTATACACGTTAAGGTAAAGAGTAACCAGATAGCATACTTTCATGTCGAGCAAGAAAGTCCTCCCTATATATGTCCCAGCATCCACTACAATATACATCCTATGTATAGCAATGGCCTCAAGGGCATACATATAACTAACATATTCAGAGGGCCAGAGGCCGACGCCAGTGACGTGCTGTTAGTGTATATGCCCTAGAGGCCATTACTGTATCATACTAGTATGTATATTACTTAATGGAAGCTTGGGATATTCACCTTGTATTGACAATCTTGCTCAAAATAGTAGTATGCTACTTGGTTTGTTTCTACTTCAATGTGTACATGTGTTTATTTTTGTATATCGCCTATACACATTAGTAGAGCCCTTAGGATCTTTGCTTGATTACCAGCGATGTGATGGCCGTCACACTAGTGGGGCTGGGTAATCTATAAGCACATCCTTATGCAGGTCCCTGGTCGCAGGACTATCGAGACAGGGCATCGATACTCCGGAGTAGACCAGCGCATGCGCTTCTCATCCCAGTGTGGGAGACGGTCTGTCCCATAGCCGTCAGTACGTCGTACTTGAGATAGTATGTGGGTGCTCGTTAGGTTACGGGTACACTGGACAGGACTCGTCGGGAACTGACTAGTTGGTATTATACCTATCGTCAGTTATCAGTTCCCAGGTGACATGAGTACAGCTTAGTCCGCTGACTTGACACTGTCACTCCGCCTCGAGTGTGTTCCCACTGTACTTTGATCACTACCCTACCACGGCTCAAAGGAGTCATGCAAACAGGTAGTGGTTGGGTGCAGTCCCGAAGCACTTGGAGGCAGTGACGGTTAGACAGGATTCGTCTCTCCCGGTATTGGGGGTTGACATCGCGCTGTGTCTAGGAGAGCCATTACACGAGTAGTCCCTGGCCAGGGCAAACGAGATATACTGGTAGGTTTCCAGTGTTATCTCAGGGTGTATTGGGCTTCACTCCGGCACGACTTGTACCGCTATTGGGGGACTGACGTTTACCGCCCCCTAGGCCCGCCATGCGATGTATCAGACGAACAGACCGGACTGTATGGAGAATGTCACACTCAGGCTCAGTAGGAGTTCAGATGGGTTTCGCCTCGTCGGTCTTCTTGTCGGCATTACCTGGGGACCGTTACGCACAGCTAGTGCCGCTTGCGGTCTGTGGTTAAACCCACTGCCAGCGTAGTGTCGAGTCTTTAGAGTCCCACACAGAAAGCTTTTCGCCTTTAGGCAAAAGAGTAGAGGTCGCATGGTATTGCGACAGGTCGCATGGTTTTGCGACAGGGTTCGGTCACATCCGTGCACTTGTGCACGTACAGTGTCCGGGCAGTTTACACTAGCGGGCTTTGGTTTAAGCCAGATCCTAGTGTACCTTATGGGATTGGATTTATCCAGTTTGCATTCGTGTTCCTCGGAACGCGGATGCGGGTGTGTATGCACAAATGACAGGGAGGCAGAGGCAGCGGATTCTCATTAGGGTTGTTGACAGTTGACCGTTGACTTTTTGACTTTATGCTCAACCCTAATGAGAATATGATATGTGATTAACTATTATATTAATTAAGTATTATGGTGATATGGTTGTTGACTTGTTGACTTTTGTTGACTTGTTGACTTTGGTGACTTGTTGACTTTTGTTGACTTGTTGACCGGTTGACTAGGCTTGACTAGTTGACCATCATGATAACCATGGTTATCATTTCATGCCAAAGACTTTTTCTTGCTTGTTCATTTGAGTAAAATGAGTGCATGACATGATAAGGTTATGGTTACTTCAACCATCACATAAGACTTTTGTTGATATGATGAGTTATCATTGCTTTGGATTATGAGAGGGTGAAAGACAAAAGAGTTGCTCATTCTTTCTTGCTCATTCTCTCTCTTGTTCTTGAGCTCTCCTCTTGCTATCATCCTCAACCTCTTGCTCCCTCTCTTGATCTATGGTTCTCTTGTCTCATGAGTTGAGAATCAAGAACCATAGATAAAATCCCATTCTAAATCATCTCTACTCATTCTAGTTCACTAGGTTTAGCAAACCAAGTGAACTAGTTTCTTCAAAGAACGAAGAAGGAGCTAAAGGTTGGAGCTTTCAAGTGGATCTATCTTCGGCGTACGGAGACAACGAGAAGGAGCCATCGAACCACCATCGGAGCTTGAAGAGAAGGAGTTCAAGTTCAGGTATAACCATCTTCATCCGAGTAGCTAACTCTCTTTAGCATAGTTTGCTAGTTTTAGTTTAGACAACGATCCCGACCATAGTTTAGTCCATGTTGCCTCTTGCGATAAAAATTCGTTTTTTTATACCGTTTCCGCCTCCCCGTAAGAACCGGGGGTCGCAATATGGACTTACAGTGGTATCAGAGCCTAACTAAACTTAAACTAGCTTGGTAGTGAAGTGTAACGAAGTTCGGAACCGGAAAAATCCAAAAACCAAACTTTACAAAAACCTGAGTTTCTGTTGAAATATTTTCTGGTCAAAATGAAAAACTTTATACTTGTAAATTCGGCTCAGGGTTTTGTGTGAACACCCAAGAAAAACGATACAGTGACTCGTCTAAACTGCCGCCCTTCCGCCGCGTGAGCCTTCTTAGCCGCCGCGGAACCGCCGCGAGTTGTTGTCTTCTCTGCATCGTTTTTCGTGCAGTGTGTTTGTGTGTTGGTTTTGGGATTTTTAAAATATATTATATGTGCCCAGATTGTCCAGAAAAGAAATTTCCTTTTGGGGTCCTATAATTCCGTATTTTTTCCGAACTTCACTGCACTTTGACTATGATGGTTATATCTGTAATGTTTGCATGTATTGAACGTCGGCTTATCGCTATAAGTCGATTGGTCGGGGTTATACATGATCTGTAATGTGCTGGAATGTGTATATAAATATGTTGGATTGTCGCGGGTGAATAGCCGGGGGTTGTGAGACGAGAGTTTTCTTTTCTTGCAATTCATGTAAATTTGTAAATTGATGTAATAATTATTTGTATGGCCGCACAACCGGGAAGGGGTTGTAGCCGTCATTGTATAATTTCTTTTTACTGTTTTTGCTCCTAGGATAGACCCATGGAGGGTTGCACAAACTACCGGGTATGCCGAAGTGTCGAGTGGCCTACTCATGGAGTTGAGGGAGGTTGCTACGCTTCGGGTACTTGGCGGGTAGTTTGCCGCACCCGTAGGGGTCTTGGGTGGGGTTTTGGCTATTCACCGCGACCGTGTTATCTGTTTTTGTTACAGGCTCGTACAAATTACAGATTGCTAGTATATCCAATGTATTTATCTGTGATCTGAAATGTTTATCATTGCAGTATATCTATATATGATATTATTTAGGCGTTGCTTATGTTTTACAGACGCGCTAGCCCAGCCCCCGCTCTGTCGTTAGTTAAGTAACCTAACGGGTAATGACGGGGCCCCGTGGCGAATGCGAATGGCATAAGCGTACGTCATATTTTGGTTGTTTTCTGCAATGGTAGGATTAATTGATGGGACGCATTAAAAGAACTAATGCAAGAATATCACGCATTAAAAGAACTAATGCAAGCAAAACATGCATTAAAAGAACTAATGCAAGAAAATAAACCAAGTATAAGTCGTTGGAACATTTTCGAAAAACCACTCGGTTCTTTTCAAAACAAACTTTTAAAATGCGGAGTTTGAGCCACTCCATTTAAAAGCTATCTCGTTCCATCGACTAAGTCAAGTTCACTACGTTCACGGTTTCGCCAAAACCATTCGTAGCCCTCCGTCGTTTCATATGAATATTCAACAGTATTCAAGCTGTGTTTGTTGGCCTTAGTCAAGGCACAGTGTTTGGTAGCTGGTGGGTATTCATATGTTGCATAGATAGAATGCGTTGGTTTGGGACAGTCGTATTACCTTGTTGGCCTTAGTCAAGGGTATGTACGGGTGGATTCAAATTAACCTGGACAACGACGGGTAGAACTTGACATATGACTTATGATTTGTTGGCCTTAGTCAAGGTCATAAGAGCATGGGGCAAAAATATACATCGGGAGTTTCATAAGTACTGAAACTTGCTAGATTTGCATACCATTTGGAGTGTGATGATTCTGGTAGGATTCCTTCAGTTTCGTCACGCGATGATATTTGGATCCCGATCCTACTGTGAGTATATGCTACTCCTCGGAAAATTTCTCACTAAACGATCAATGCTATAAACCTAGTAGGTGCCTAGAAAGGTGTTAGCGGGGCTACGCCCCCAGGGAAAAGAGGTTCTTTAATTAAGGAACTTCGCGAAAGCGTTGGAAAACCTCCCTCGAAGTACCGACACCGGCCTGGCTGAACGGTTAAGCAAGTATTGTGCGGTGGGATTGATCCCGACTAATTCTTCCTTTATGGTTTGAGGAGGGATTCGAGAAACAGTGGGAGCCATCCTGTTTAGACAAACTAAAAACCACTCTAAACTTGCAAGAGCATCATGCTGAGTGTTTCTTCTTCTCTCTCTTAATTGCAGCGACCCTGTGACCACGCCTAGGTTACATCTAGATAAAAATATGACTGAACCTGACTGTTATGACTGGCAAAGGTCTGTCCAGATGTCCATTGCCCATGACAAGCTGGAACACCTCTTAACTAATCTAAACCCTGCTGTCTCAGGTCCAGTTTCCCCTGTCACGGATGTTCACATCCGCAGGACATCGGAAAAGGATTGTGCGAAAGCCAAGTGCCTCGTGTTAGCCTCAGTTGATGGTACAAACCAGAGGCAGCACGAGAAGATGGACTCAGTTTCTATCTTCCTCCATAACAAAGTTTTATATGGAGAGCAATCTCGTATCGCAAGATATGAGACCTCGAACGAATTGCTTCAAGCGAGGTTGGCAGTCGGGTCATCTGTAAGGGGCAACGTCCTTACAGAGACCAGCTATATTGAGCTCACGGACCTGGAGACCACGTTGGCGAATGGGTCAAGTACTGACCTAATTCTACAGTCCCTGCCCTCTGCTTATACCCTGAAAGAAACCAGGGAAGAAAAAGGAAAAACAAGGGCAAAAGTTTCAGGACTGGATATAGTAAAAGAGGGATGTTCCTATTGTAACGGGAATGAACTATGGCAGAAAGATTGCAGGGCTTGTATAGCCAGTAGCCAGAATTCGAAGCATGTTGTGGCTTCGGCTTCGAGTGTGTTTGTAATTGAGAACTGTTTGTCAGTTAACCCTACTTCCTGGGTATTGGATATCGGATCAGGATCTCATATCTGTAATTCGTTACAGGGTCTGAGAAACCGTGGGGTTATCAGGAAAGGTGATATGACTCTCAGGGTTGCTAACGGAATGAGCATGGATGCTGTATCCGTAGGGGAATATCACCTAGGACTGACAACTGGGCAGATATTGATTCTGCGTGACTGTTTGTATGTACCAGGTGCGACTTGCAATATCATATCTGTATCCTTACTTTCTAAGGAAGGATATGATTTTGCTTTTGTAAGCGATGTAGTAAACATCCACCTAAATCAAGCACTGATTGGGTCAGGTACATTAAATAATGGTATATACGTATTGAATCAAGCTCAGATATTCAGCGTCCAGAACACACTTAAAAGAAAGTCTCCAGAATTAAATCAGGCTTTCTTATGGCATTGTAGACTGGGTCACATCAATGAGACACGGTTGACTAAGTTACATAAAGAAGGATACTTGGATCCGTTCGAGTACCAGTCTTATGCCACTTGTGAATCCTGTCTCATGGGAAAGATGACAAAGACTCCGTTCACTGGACACGGAGTAAGAGCGAGCGAGCTCTTGGGACTTATACACAGTGACGTGTGTGGTCCAATGTCTACATATGCGCGAAGCGGTTATTCATACTTCATTACTTTCACAGATGATTTCTCTAGGTTTGGACATGTCTTCTTAATGAAGCACAAATCCGAGGCCTTTGAGAAATTTCGAGAATATAAGAATGAAGTAGAAAAACAAACAGGCAAAAGTATCAAGATCCTAAGATCGGATCGAGGTGGTGAATACTTGAGTGCCGAGTTTCTGGACTACTTAAAAGAGAATGGAATTCTCTCTCAGCGTACTCCTCCATACACACCACAACACAATGGTGTATCGGAAAGAAGGAATCGAACCCTACTAGATATGGTTCGTTCCATGATGAGTAAGGCTGAGTTACCGCGATCTTTCTGGGGTTATGCACTGGAAACAGCTGCACATCTCTTGAACCAAGTTCCTACTAAGACAGTGCCTACCACACCATACCAGATGTGGAGTGGGAAGAGACCCTGTCTTAAATCCTTTAAGACATGGTGATGTCCGGCTTTTGTAAAAAAGCAGCATGCGGACAAGCTCGAGGCACGCTCAGTACAGTGCAAGTTTGTGGGATACCCAAAGAACTCCAAGGGGTATCTTTTCTATTACGCAGAGGAGCAAAAAGTCCTTGTTTCTCGTCATGCCCGCTTCTTGGAAACTGAGTTTTTAGAAAATCAGATAAGTGGGAGCGCAATAGAACTGGAAGAAATTCCAGAACCACAAGCTATTACTGAAACCTTAGTAGAACCAGAAGGTTCAGGGGAACCGGACATTCCTACGCCGCTCCGCAGGAGTAGTAGGCAGTCTCATCCGCCCGAGAGATACTACGGTTTTCTCATAGACGGGGATAGAGAGGATTGCATCATAGATTATGATGAGCCTACTAGCTTCCAGCAAGCCATTCAGAGCGGTGACTCGGTAAAATGGCTGGATGCAATGCGGACCGAGATGGAGTCCATGTACACCAACAAAGTTTGGACTTTGGACTTTGCTCCAGAAGGGGTAAAACCCGTAGGCTGCAAATGGATCTTCAGAAAGAAGATTGGTGTAGATGGGCAGGTTGAAACCTATAAGGCTAGGCTCGTTGCAAAGGGTTTTCGTCAAAGACCTGGTTTGGACTATGACGAGACTTTTTCTCCGGTAGCCATGCTTAAATCCATTCGGATCCTTCTTGCCATTGCTGCCTTCCACGATTATGAGATCTGGCAGATGGACGTTAAGACGGCTTTCCTAAATGGAAATTTAGAAGAGTGCGTCTATATGGATCAGCCAGAGGGATTCAATCAGAGTGGGAGCAGCGGTAAAGTGTGCAAGTTGCTCAAGTCCATCATGGACTTAAGCAGGCATCGCGGAGTTGGAACATCTGCTTTGATGATACTGTCAAAGAATTCGACTTTGTCAAAAACCCAGATGAACCATGCATTTACAGTAAGATTGTAGGGAGAAATGTGGTATTCCTCGTCTTGTACGTCGATGACATTCTCCTAATAGGAAATGATATTCCTATGCTACAGTCAGTCAAAGGATTCTTGTCACAGAGGTTCTCCATGAAGGACCTGGGCGATGCCAACTACATTCTGGGGATCCAGATCTATCGTGATAGATCTAAAAGGATGTTGGGACTTTCACAGTCAAGGTACATCGACACCATACTGAAACGATTCAGTATGGAAGATTCCAAGCGCGGTAATCTACCGGCTTGTCACGGAATCACCCTCTCCAAAGAGATGTCTCCCAAGACTGATTTGGAAAGGGCTCGCATGTCATCAATACCCTACGCATCTGCGGTAGGCTCTATTATGTATGCGATGTTATGTACCAGACCAGATGTAGCATACGCATTGAGCGTTGTAAGCCGGTATCAGTCAGACCCAGGGGAGAAACACTGGATAGCAGTAAAGAACATTCTCAAGTACCTGAGAAGGACTAAGGAGATGTTCTTGGTGTATGGCGGAAAAGACCTCCAGATTGAGGCCTTTGCTGACTCCAGCTTCCAGAGTGACAAGGATGACTCCAAGTCCATGTCGGGTTATGTCTTTACCCTCAATGGAGGGGCGGTTTACTGGAAGAGTTCCAAGCAGGAAACCGTTGCTGACTCAACCATGGAAGCGGAGTACATAGCTGCTTGCGATGCCGCAAAGGAAGCTGTCTGGATGAAGAAGTTCCTCACGGAACTTCAGGTGGTTCCTACCAGTGTTGATCCAATACCGCTGTATTGTGACAACAACGGCGCTATAGCTTTAGCGAAGGAACCAAGGTCCCATCAGAAGTCCAGGCACATTTTGAGGCGGTTCCACCTGATCAGGGAGATTATTGATCGCCAGGAGATCGAGGTAAAGAGAATAAAATCAGAAGATAACACTGCAGATCCATTCACCAAGGCCTTGCCCCAGACTCAGTTCGAGCGGCTGATCGAGATGATAGGTCTTCGATACGCCAGTACATGGCCTTAGTGCAAGTGGGAGATTGTTAGTGTATATGCCCTAGAGGCCATTACTGTATCATACTAGTATGTATATTACTTAATGGAAGCTTGGGATATTCACCTTGTATTGACAATCTTGCTCAAAATAGTAGTATGCTACTTGGTTTGTTTCTACTTCAATGTGTACATGTGTTTATTTTTGTATATCGCCTATACACATTAGTAGAGCCCTTAGGATCTTTGCTTGATTACCAGCGATGTGATGGCCGTCACACTAGTGGGGCTGGGTAATCTATAAGCACATCCTTATGCAGGTCCCTGGTCGCAGGACTATCGAGACAGGGCATCGATACTCCGGAGTAGACCAGCGCATGCGCTTCTCATCCCAGTGTGGGAGACGGTCTGTCCCACAGCCGTCAGTACGTCGTACTTGAGATAGTATGCGGGTGCTCGTTAGGTTACGGGTACACTGGACAGGACTCGTCGGGAACTGACTAGTTGGTATTATACCTATCGTCAGTTATCAGTTCCCAGGTGACATGAGTACAGCTTAGTCCGCTGACTTGACACTGTCACTCCGCCTCGAGCGTGTTCCCACTGTACTTTGATCACTACCCTACCACGGCTCAAAGGAGTCGTGCAAACAGGTAGTGGTTGGGTGCAGTCCCGAAGCAATTGGAGGCAGTGACGGTTAGACAGGATTCGTCTCTCCCGGTATTGGGGGTTGACATCGCGCTGTGTCTAGGAGAGCCATTACACGAGTAGTCCCTGGCCAGGGCAAACGAGATATACTGGTAGGTTTCCAGTGTTATCTCAGGGTGTATTGGGCTTCACTCCGGCACGACTTGTACCGCTATTGGGTGACTGACGTTTACCGCCCCCTAGGCCCGCCATGCGATGTATCAGACGAACAGACCGGACTGTATGGAGAATGTCACACTCAGGCTCAGTAGGAGTTCAGATGGGTTTCGCCTCGTCGGTCTTCTTGTCGGCATTACCTGGGGACCGTTACGCACAGCTAGTGCCGCTTGCGGTCTGTGGTTAAACCCACTGCCAGCGTAGTGTCGAGTCTTTAGAGTCCCACACAGAAAGCTTTTCGCCTTTAGGCAAAAGAGTAGAGGTCGCATGGTATTGCGACAGGTCGCATGGTTTTGCGACAGGGTTCGGTCACATCCGTGCACTTGTGCACGTACAGTGTCCGGGCAGTTTACACTAGCGGGCTTTGGTTTAAGCCAGATCCTAGTGTACCTTATGGGATTGGATTTATCCAGTTTGCATTCGTGTTCCTCGGAACGCGGATGCGGGTGTGTATGCACAAATGACAGGGAGGCAGAGGCAGCGGATTCTCATTAGGGTTGTTGACAGTTGACCGTTGACTTTTTGACTTTATGCTCAACCCTAATGAGAATATGATATGTGATTAACTATTATATTAATTAAGTATTATGGTGATATGGTTGTTGACTTGTTGACTTTTGTTGACTTGTTGACTTTTGTTGACTTGTTGACCGGTTGACTAGGCTTGACTAGTTGACCATCATGATAACCATGGTTATCATTTCATGCCAAAGACTTTTTCTTGCTTGTTCATTTGAGTAAAATGAGTGCATGACATGATAAGGTTATGGTTACTTCAACCATCACATAAGACTTTTGTTGATATGATGAGTTATCATTGCTTTGGATTATGAGAGGGTGAAAGACAAAAGAGTTGCTCATTCTTTCTTGCTCATTCTCTCTCTTGTTCTTGAGCTCTCCTCTTGCTATCATCCTCAACCTCTTGCTCCCTCTCTTGATCTATGGTTCTCTTGTCTCATGAGTTGAGAATCAAGAACCATAGATAAAATCCCATTCTAAATCATCTCTACTCATTCTAGTTCACTAGGTTTAGCAAACCAAGTGAACTAGTTTCTTCAAAGAACGAAGAAGGAGCTAAAGGTTGGAGCTTTCAAGTGGATCTATCTTCGGCGTACGGAGACAACGAGAAGGAGCCATCGAACCACCATCGGAGCTTGAAGAGAAGGAGTTCAAGTTCAGGTATAACCATCTTCATCCGAGTAGCTAACTCTCTTTAGCATAGTTTGCTAGTTTTAGTTTAGACAACGATCCCGACCATAGTTTAGTCCATGTTGCCTCTTGCGATAAAAATTCGTTTTTTATACCGTTTCCGCCTCCCCGTAAGAACCGGGGGTCGCAATATGGACTTACACGTGCTACTTTATGAGTGATCATACTAACGGGCCGAGAGATGACCTGAGGAGTGCCAGAGCGGAATCGTTTCCATTAGCACACCTGACCGGGTAGATTAGCCGATAGATTGCGAGATTGGTAATCCATAGAGAAATGAGGACCCAGAGACGGTGAACGCCAGACCGTGTGCAGGAGGCAAGCAGATGTTCTTGCTCTGCCAGTTTTGGGCGCACCGACTTTTTCGACATTGTAGGAGGTGTACCTCAATGTCATTTGTTGTGATTTGCGTTTGTGATCCGAGTATCACGCTTATATCGCTTGGATTTGAGTTTTGATGATTGAGTTTCAGGATATGGCTTTCGTGCACCATGGCTGCACCTACTGGGTATTTACATTTTTGTGCATAGTTATTGCACTTGATATATTTTATACACTATGGTGTCGATGTCGATTTTGTTCGTTAGCTACACATGTTTATGATTTCTTGGATTTCCTACGGTTGATTTGATTTGTGCGTGGGGTTCGCACTCGATTTGATTTCTACACTCGGTATAGCTCACATATGTTTGCAGTGCATTAATACATGTTTTGTGCACGTAGTTGCACACGTTTAGGATTTGATATTTCGTGCACTAGATGCACAGGATTTGATATTTCGTGCACTACATGCACAGGATTTGATATTTCGTGCACTAGATGTACAGGATTTGATATTTCGTGCAGTGGATGCACATGATTTGATATTTCATGCACTAAATACACCGGATTTGGTTTTTTGTGCACTCGATGCACGCAATTTGTATTTTTTGCATCGGTTGCACCGGATTTATACTCCGTTCCTTGGTTGCACCCGATTTATGTCTTGAACATTTATGTTACCAGGTGTTTTACGGACCTGACGTGCTAGGGTCGGAATATTTTTGCGCATATTAGACGCTTGGTATTGGTTTTTATGCGCATCGGATGCATTTGAGTAAGATTTTACTTGTGCATGTTGGATGCCCTTGATGTATATTTTTTAATTCATGCATGTGGGATGCACTTGATTTCAATTTTTATTCGTGCATATGGATTGCACTTGATTTCGATTTCGTTTGTGTATGACGGATGCACTTGATTTGGACTTTCACGCAAGTTGGGCGCATGATTTGATCATGTGCATACCTGATGCACTCGATTGGGGTTTTCGTTCGTGCATGTTAGTTGCACTGGTTTGAGATTTTCGGCCACTTTTGATGCACTAGTTGTTATTGTCGTGCACGCCAGTTGCATTGGATAGATGCTTTCGTGCATACCCATTGCACTTAGTCTTACTTTTGTGCATATTGTGGCACCTGTATTTGGATTTGATTTCCGTGCGCACCAGACGCACCTGATTATTGGACACGCCTTTTGAGGCTGATATTGCTTTTGAGCACTTTGTTTTCATGATGATGCCTTATACTTTGCAGTACCCTAGCAGGACTGATCTGAGAACAATACCTGTGTACTTTGCATGCATAAAGAGTTACCAAGAGGTTTTTCAAAAAGGAGCTATAGTCTCGCTATTTCTTACCTGTCTGCGAGTGATACGAGCATTTACAAAAGAAAACCTTTTGGGATATTTTAAAAAGGGCGGAATGTATATTTGAGCAAAACATATATGCTAGTATGCTAGTGTATTATTACTTTACAAATGAGCGTCCGTCACTTGTGCTTTGAGTTACACATCACACGGCGATTCAAAAAAAGATTATGCATATGTTATTTCAGTTTTTGGAGATTTTTCAAAAAGGATGTGTACTATATACATATTATAGCTTTTGCTTAGTGTATATTGGGTTTCAGTAGTGGATTTCGAGATCTGTATCTCCTTTGTGGACTCCGATGATATGCGTGCAAGTCCGATGAATTGCGCGACGCTTGACGGAGATCGGTTTTGAGTTTCGTACTCATTTTCCGTCGCACAGGATGCGCTGGGGTATTTCTGTTTTTCCGTTATTTCGGAGCCCCGTTGATTTAGCTGTTTATTGCAATGTTTTAGCATTTGAGGGTTTAAATTTAAATTCGGGGACCGAATTTCTTTAAGGAGGGAAGATTGTAACGTTTCTGAAATCGTTATGCGTATTTTTCCGTTTCAGGGTAAAATAGTCGTTATTTTCCGTTTTAACCCGATAGAGATCAAACTTCTGTATAGACTTGTTTGCAACTACTTTTAGTAGAATGAAGCTAGTTTGCGGGTTTTGTGGGTCACTTGGAAGTTTTGGTTCACTTTGATATTTTCCCTAATTAAAGTATTATTTTAAGTTGTTAATTATGCACTTAATTAGTGATAATTACAATTTTGGTGTGGGTTAATTACTTTTAATGTGAATCTATGCTAATCGAATTATTAGATTAAGTTTAATCCATTCTTGCCAAAATATCTAGATATTTGTGATTTAAAATGAATTTTTTTAATGAAAGGAAATGAGGTGGCTTAGGATATTATTTGCATTTATTAATATTTTTGCACTAGATATTTCCACACTTTCACAAAACCCCCCTTTTCTTCCCATTTTGGCTGAACCCTAGCCAAGTCTGCCCTCTCTTGGTTCTTGCCCATTTCCATCTTCTTCTTGCTCAAATAAAACATCAAAAATCCTAAAATAATCCCACAAACTCATAAACAATTCATAACCCGTCATTCTTCATCTCTAAACTAGCTTGGATCTTCATTAAAAACATCATTTTGGAGGCTAAAGTTTAGGTTTAGTTGCTAGTTTGTGATCTTGTTTGTGAGGTATAAGACCTAACTCTAATCTTTTAATTGTTGCTTAATTCATTAAGCTATCTATTTAAGTGTAGCGTCTTGAAATGTCGTTTTGGAGTTTTCCTGAAAATCGGTGAAAATTCGGTATTTTTCCGAAAACCGTCTTTTTCCGTTATTTTGCAGTTTAGGACTAATTATACCTAAAATGGATAGATAATTGCTTGTTTTTAGTAGCTAATGAGTTACTTATGAAATTCTGGTCGTTTAAAAATTTTCCCTAATTTTTCAATTTTTAATATTATTTTAAGCCGGTAAGAAAATACATTAATTTAGTGCTATTTTCATTCTAGTTTTGTTTATAGTTAATGGTTGAGTTAACTAGGGTTTCTTGAAACCATGTTTTAGTTAATTAAATCTTTTAATTAACCTAGTTGTTTACTTAACCAATCTATATGGTTACTTTGCTTAAGTGGCTTGATGTTATGCTAATCTAAGTTAACTTGTGTGAAATTTTCATTGTTGTTGCTAATTGCCAAAAATCAAGAGAAGGGTTTGTGTTGGAATTATGGTTTGATGCATAGTTAATGGTTTAAAATTAGTGTAATGGCTAGCTAGTGGGTTAGTTTGGATTGTTGTGTTGGATTGTGTTAACTTTGTCGCTAATTGTCGATGTTTGCACCAAATTTGCAAACTTCTAGCTTACTAGGTTTTTATTATATTATTGTGGCGAATTAATTGCGATATCTAGATTATATTGTTGGCATATCCTATGACATTTAGGATGCGTGAGTGCGGATTTTTGGGTGTTCGGGTTTTAGTTTTTCCTGGCGACCAAATCGACGTTTTAGTTAGTTTTGCGATTTTCGCGTGTGTTCCGCGCACCTTGTGCACGTTGTACCTAGCTTGTGAACGTTAGTATTTTCGTTTGGGTTTTGCATCGTTCTTGATATGTAACCTTATGTTTGGTATTGATGTAAATTCCAGGTTCGGTCGCGGAGACGTCAGACGCGGCACGAAAGGGGAAAGCGGTGATTGGACGTGACTAGCTAGGGATTTCGGTGAGTAGATGTAACATCTACGGGGGACTATCGTTGGACGGCGCAAGTAACCCGATAGTTTTAGTACCTTAAAAAGATTCTTAGTGATGTTAGTAATTAGGGGTGTAATACTTATATGATTATTTGCTGCATTATGCCCTATATTGACATACATATACGAAACCATTTTATAGGACACCTGCACCATTGCCAGGGTTTTTATATGCAGCACGAGCACTATTCATGCTTATACACACGCCCTGGTAATTGCCATGCCACCACACTAGATAACCTATAATTTGAAACCTTTTACTAATTGATGCTTAAACCTATGCTATTGCCTTTAATTCCTTAAAATGAAATCGTAGGATTACTATTCATGTGCATGTACCTCATCATATTATTTGTTCATGCCTAGTCTATTAATCATACATCGTAGCTTAATTATTGATACCATATGCATTCATCACCATTGATATATGCACTTATGAGGATTCTTGAGATTTTATGATATTTCTGGATTTCGGGGGAAAGCCGCAAAATTTCTAAACTTATTATGTTTTTAAAATATGTAATTGCGGTTTTCTAGTGATGTAAAGTGTCGTCCACCATGAGTTTGCTGTGGTTTTCGAGATCCGTGTCGAGGAGTGGAGGAACCGTCACGGGTACATGGTGGGCCCGGTATGGTACCCCGGGACAAGATGAATGTGGTGTTGACGTTGAGCCTGGCAGGGGACGGATTACCTACCGGTGACTGTTTGGCACGGCGGATATCCAGAGGATACCGACCGTGGCCGCGAGATGATGAGATTTTGATATTGAGCTGGGTCAGCCGGATGGCTGAGGCCAGAGATACTATGATATGGATATATGAGATTAGTGATAGTTTTGAGGTGTCGTTGCTGGACACAGGTTCTTGTTGATTCTATTGGTATTGTGTTGGTATTTCAAAAGAGATTCTTAAAGGGAAAAACATGATTTCTTATAATTACACATTAGTTGATTCGCATTGCATTCATACCTGCTAGTATATTCATATTGCATACATACTTGCCATTATGTCCTGCCTTACCTGTATTTAGATGCTAGGATGCTTGTGTGCATGCATTCGATAGCCTGTGTAGATGTTATTTATTACTCACGAGTTGGCAACTCACCCCCGTTGTGCCACAGCCTTTTTCAGGTCCGCTCCGTCAGTACGGTAGCGGCGGGCGCACTTGCTTCTTTTGCCTGGACTCGAGGTTTTGCTCTTAGGTGGGTTACATTATTATTTTTGCACCACCTTGTATATTCTTTGTATCTAGTGTACTCCATCTACTGTATCTACCAGTATTGTTGTATATTGACCTAGAGATGAGACTGTGAGATTTGTGGACTTTTTATGCTGTATTTTGGGGTCGAGCTCACTTGAGTCGACATGCTGTTTTTCTCATGCTTCCTTATGATTATTTCGCATGTTGTTGCTTTATATTGCGTGGGATTTGTGACCGCCTTGTGGCGAAGAGCTAGCTCCCGCTTGGGGATGCCTTATTTGTTGGATTCATATATATTCTTGTTGTACCCATTTTGAGGGCCAGTATTTACAAAGGAGACTCTGCCGAAATTTTCGGAAAAATTGATATTGTTTTTTTTTAAAGGTTTTTATATGACTTATTTGATAAACTTGTTTTCAATTGATTGGGTTCTCTTCACTCTTTTGCTTATTTGGTTTTGGTTTCTGGGCTTTGGCTTACTTATTTTACGGACGTCTTGAGACGTTTCATAAACTTAAGTGCCAGTCACGTTCCGTGCCCTGCGGGTCGTGACAAAATTGGTATCAGAGCGATATGTTTTACCTTTTTGAGTGTAGGATGACCCTTGGTAGATGGAGTAAGTGACTTAAGTAGGGTAACGTAGCGTGTGTATGTCCGCGGCATACTTGCGATACGGTACTCCGCCTAAGTGACTTTAGGATATACTTGCTTAAAATTCCTTCTTCAATTCCGTGTATCCTATGATCCTATTGCACTGTTCTTACTCTCCGTTTTCCTATAACAGCCACTATGCCACCGAAGGCTATGAGGGCACAGAGGGCTGCCGCCCGAGACGAGATTCGAGCTGGCTCGTCCGAGACTAGGACTGAGCAGGGTGGTATGCCTACGCCGCAGGGACAGACCGATCCACCTTCCCCAGGCCTTATGGATAGGCTTGAGACTGGTATGGAGGAGTTGCGACAGATGATGGGGAGTATGCAGGAGCTACGTCAGATGGTAGGATCCCTAGTTGCAGCCAGTCGTACACCGAGGCCGGATGACGCACCTACTACATCACAGACGACTATGATACCTGCTCCTACTACTACCACCGTGGCCATTCCGGTTTCACTACAGGATTTCATGAGGCTGAGACCTCCAGTATTCACCGGCACCGAGGCAGCGGAGGACCCACAGACGTTCCTTGATAGTTTAGCCAGGATCTGCCGTTCGCTGAGATGTTCGGATGATCGATGGGTAGAGCTTGCGAGTTTCCGACTAGAGGGTCTCGCGCAGACATGGTGGGAGTTAGTCTTGAGAGGTCGAGCTGCAGGTCTACCACCTATGACTTGGGCCGAGTTTACAGCGGTCTTTCTAGCTCGTTTCCTCCCAGAGAGCGTTCGTGACGCCAGAGCTCGCAGCTTCGAGGCCTTAGTCAAGACACCTGGGATGACGGTGTCTGAGTATGACATCCAGTTTATACAGTTATCCCGATATGCTCCATATTTGGTGGATACCGAAGAGAAGATGGTGAAGAGGTTTGTACAGGGACTTGATGCCCAGCTATATCTTGCCATTGGCGCCCAGCACTACGACACTTATTCAGCTGCTATGGATGCGGCATTACGGATGGAGGCACGCATATCACAGACTTCGGCCGTTTCTGGGCCGAAGAGGATTCGCACCGATGTACCGTCTCAGAGGCAGCGCGCCAGATTCTTTCCGAGAGATAGGCCTGGCAGAGGATTTGGGTGGGGACAGTTATATGGTTCTTATCCCCAGGGGCAGCAGCCGTCGCCAGGGTGTTTTGGGTGCGGGAGTCCACACCATCTTGTCAGAGATTGTCCGGCGAGACGACAGGGAGCAGCGACAGTTCCGCATGTGACCCTACCCCCATCACCACCCCCTCCTCAGAGAGCCCTACTTCCTATCACTGGCGATGCTCCACGCCAGTTAGGTGCACCCAGAGGCCGTGGACGCGGCGGTCCTATTCAGAGAGGACGAGGAGGCAGAGGCCGAGGTCGAGGTCAGCCCGCTATCGGTGGAGGACAGGCCCGAGTTTTTGCTTTGACACCGCAGGATGCACAGGCATCCAATGCCGTTGTGACAGGTACCTTGCCAGTTTGCTCTTTCAACGCACGGGTATTATTTGACCCAGGTTCCACACATTCGTACGTCTCTACACACTTTGCACCGATGTTGGGCCGTGAGTCGTCGTCGTTAGATCATCCGCTTGTTGTTGTTACTCCGGTAGGCGAGTCGTTTGTCGCTCGTTTTGTATTTCGATTGTGTTCCGTTCGTATCGGGGAGAGGGATTCATCGTTGATTTGATTCTCCTCGATATGTTGGACTTTGATGTGCTTCTGGGCATGGATTGGCTAGCCACTTGTTATGCTTCGGTGGACTGCCGTGAGAAGGCAGTCATATTTAGCTTTCCGGGAGAGCCAGTCCTTGTTATTCAGGGAGACCGCAGCGTCACCCTTCCCAGCTTGATTTCGTCTCTTCGCGCTGGTTAGCTCTTGCAGAAGGGATGTCAGGGATTCTTAGCGTATATTTGTGATACTCGAGCTGCAGAGGTTCCGTTGGACCGGGTCCCGATTGTTTGTGAGTTCCCTGATGTTTTCCCTGATGAGCTACCTGGGCTACCACCTGAGCGCGATGTTGAGTTTTGCATTGATTTGATTCCCGGCTCGGGGCCTATTTCTATACCGCCTTATCGGATGGCCCCGGCTGAGCTTCGAGAGCTGAAGGATCAGTTGCAGGAATTGTTAGATAAGGGGCTTATTCGACCTAGTGTTTCTCCGTGGGGTGCTCCGGTCCTGTTTGTCAAGAAGAAGGATGGAAGTTTGCGCTTATGCATCGACTACCGCCAGCTGAACAAAGTTACCGTTCGGAACAGATATCCGTTGCCACGCATTGATGATTTGTTCGACCAGCTTCAGGGTGCGGGATATTTTTCGAGGATCGACTTGCGATCAGGATACCATCAGCTGCGAGTTCGACAGGAGGATATACCGAGGACAGCTTTCCGCACGCGCTACGGCCCCTACGAGTTTTTGGTGATGTCGTTCGGACTCACCAATGCCCCAGCAGCATTCATGGATTTGATGAACCGTACATTCAGGCCGTATCTTGACTTGTTCATCATCGTGTTTATCGACGATATCTTGGTGTACTCCCGGAGCAGAGAAGAGCACGAGCAGCACTTGCGGATTACGTTACAGACTCTGAGGAAGCACCAGCTGTTCGGAAAGTTCTCCAAGTGTGCTTTCTGGCTGGACAGCGTCGGATTCTTGGGTCACGTGATTACGAGAGACGGCATATGTGTGGACCCGAAGAAGATTGAGGCTGTTCAGCAGTGGCCCCGACCTACATCGGTTACTGAGATCCGTAGTTTTCTAGGCCTGGCGGGCTACTACAGGCGTTTTGTTCAGGACTTCTCCCGTATAGCTGCACCTTTGACCGGTTTGACCCGGAAGGGAGTTCCTTTCATTTGGACAGAGGAGTGCGAGCGCAGTTTTCAGCAGCTACGGACTTATTTGACTACGGCGCCGGTATTATCTTTGCCTTCGGGATCAGGCGGATTTGTGGTTTACTGTGATGCTTCGCGAGTGGGATTAGGATGCGTGTTGATGCAGCATGGCCGGGTGATCGCATATGCTTCTCGGCAGCTGAAGAAGCATGAACAGAACTACCCCACTCACGATTTGGAGATGGCTGCAGTGGTCTTTGCACTGAAGATTTGGTGATATTACCTATACGGCGAGTCGTGTCAGATATTCACTGATCACAAGAGCTAAAAGTACATATTTCAGCAGCGAGACCTGAACCTCAGACAGCGTCGTTGGATGGAGTTGGTGAAAGACTACGACTGCGAGATCCTATATCACCCAGGCAAGGCGAATGTGGTGGCAGATGCGTTGAGTAGGAGGCCCGGGGGTAGTCTATCCTTTTTGCGCGCAGTGCAGAGGCAGTCGTCAGCAGATTGGCAGATGTTATGCGACAGCCGAGTTGAGTTCGAGTTCACTCAGACAGGGGGACAGCTCGCGCATGTTCGTGCACGCCCACCGTTGCTTGACCGTATATATGAGGCACAGCGCAGTGACGACCGTTGCTCAGAGATCATGGCACAGATGGGACAGGGCAGATTTTCCGAGTTCGTGATTGACGATCAGGGGATTTTACGTTATGGATCTAGACTGTGCGTACCAGATGCTGATGGATTGCGGCGCGACATTCTTGAGGAGGCACACCGATCAGTGTATAGTGTCCACCCCGGTTCCACCAAGATGTACCACGATATGAGAGAGACCTACTGGTGGGACGGGATGAAGAGGGACATTGCGGAGTTCGTTTCAAGATGCCTGACTTGTCAGCAAGTCAAGGCCGAGCACCAGAGGCCCGCAGGAGAGCTGCAGCCGTTACCCATTCCGGAGTGGAAATGGGAGCAAATTTCGATGGACTTCGTTGTGGGTCTACCCAGGACCAGTCGAGGGTACGACTCCATCTGGGTGATCGTGGATAGGTTGACGAAAGCGGCTCACTTCCTACCAGTGAAGACCACTTTCAGCTTCGCTCAGTATGCTCAGCTCTACATTGACGAGATCGTGCGACTACATGGCGTACCGACTTGTATCGTGTCAGATTGAGGTACTCAGTTTACCAGCCAACTATGGCAGAGACTTCAGGAGGCTTTGGGCACTCGTTTGAGCTTCAGCACAGCGTTTCATCCGCAGACCGACGGACAGTCAGAGCGGACCATTCAGACTCTCGAGGACATGCTCAGAGCGTGCGTTTTAGACTTCGGCAGTAGCTGGGATCGTCATTTACCTCTAGTGGAGTTCTCCTACAACAACAGCTTCCAGGATACTATTCAGATGGCACCTTTCGAGGCATTGTATGGGAGGAGATGCAGATCGCCCGTCTGTTGGACAGAGCTCAGCGAGAGCAGTATTTTGGGGTCGCAGCTTGTTGAGGAGACGACAGCGAAGATACAGTTGATCCGAGACCGGATGAGGGCAGCTCAGAGCAGACAGAAATCGTATGCAGACAGGCGCCGTCGCAGGTTAGAGTTCGCAGTTGGCGATCATGTTTTTCTGAGGGTCTCTCCGATGAAGGGCGTGATGCGTTTTGGGCGAAAGAGGAAGCTTAGCCCTAGATTCGTAGGTCCCTTCGAGATCCTCGAGCGTGTCGGCGCTGTTGCGTATCGTTTGGCTCTCCCACCCAGTTTTTCAGATGTTCATCCCGTCTTCCACGTATCGATGCTACGCCGTTATCTTCATGACCCTTCCCACATGATTCAGCATCAGACAGTTCAGCTCGAGCCCGACCTTTTGTTCGCCGTGGAGCCAGTTGAGATTTTGGATCGGCAAGTGAAGAAACTTCGATCAAAGGTTCTGCCGTCCGTGAAAGTTCTTTGGCGCAGCCCGAGCAGCGAAGAGATCACTTGGGAGGCCGAGGGAGAGATGCGGAAGAAATTCCCTCATCTCTTTACTGGTACGCGTAGTTATATTTTTAAATTCGGGGACCGAATTTCTTTAAGGGGGAAGATTGTAGCGTCTTGAAATGTCGTTTTGGAGTTTTCCTGAAAATCGGTGAAAATTCTGTATTTTTCCGAAAACCGTCTTTTTCCGTTATTTTGCAATTTAGGACTAATTATACCTAAAATGGATAGGTAATTGCTTGTTTTTAGTAGCTAATGAGTTACTTATGAAATTCTGGTCGTTTAAAAATTTTCCCTAATTTTTCAATTTTTAATATTATTTTAAGCCGGTAAGAAAATACATTAATTTAGTGCTATTTTCATTCTAGTTTTGTTTATAGTTAATGGTTGAGTTAACTAGGGTTTCTTGAAACCATGTTTTAGTTAATTAAATCTTTTAATTAACCTAGTTGTTTACTTAACCAATCTATATGGTTACTTTGCTTAAGTGGCTTGATGTTATGCTAATCTAAGTTAACTTGTGTGAAATTTTCATTGTTGTTGCTAATTGCCAAAAATCAAGAGAAGGGTTTGTGTTGGAATTATGGTTTGATGCATAGTTAATGGTTTAAAATTAGTGTAATGGCTAGCTAGTGGGTTAGTTTGGATTGTTGTGTTGGATTGTGTTAACTTTATCGCTAATTGTCGATGTTTGCACCAAATTTGCAAACTTCTAGCTTACTAGGTTTTTATTATATTACTGTGGCGAATTAATTGCGATATCTAGATTATATTGTTGGCATATCCTATGACATTTAGGATGCGTGAGTGCGGATTTTTGGGTGTTCGGGTTTTAGTTTTTCCGGGCGACCAAATCGACGTTTTAGTTAGTTTTGCAATTTTCGCGTGTGTTCCGCGCACCTTGTGCACGTTGTACCTAGCTTGTGAACGTTTGTATTTTCGTTTGGGTTTTGCGTCGTTCTTGATATGTAACCTTATGTTTGGTATTGATGTAAATTCCAGGTTCGGTCGCGGAGACGTCAGACGCGGCACGAAAGGGGAAAGCGGTGATTGGACGTGACTAGCTAGGGATTTCGGTGAGTAGATGTAACATCTACGGGGGACTATCGTTGGACGGCGCAAGTCGCCTGATAGTTTTAGTACCTCAAAAAGATTCTTAGTGATGTTAGTAACTAGGGGTGTAATACTTATATGATTATTTGCTGCATTATGCCCTATATTGACATACATATACGAAACCATTTTATAGGACACCTGCACCATTGCCTGGGTTTTTATATGCAGCATGAGCACTATTCATGCTTACACACACGCCCTGATAATTGCCATGCCACCACACTAGATAACCTATAATTTGAAACCTTTTACTAATTGATGCTTAAACCTTTGCTATTGCCTTTAATTCCTTAAAATGAAATCGTAGGATTGCTATTCATGTGCATGTACCTCATCATATTATTTGTTCATGCCTAGTCTATTAATCATACATCGTAGCTTAATTATTGATACCATATGCATTCATCACCATTGATATATTCACTTATGAGGATTCTTGAGATTTTATGATATTTCTGGATTTCGGGGGAAAGCCGCAAAATTTCTAAACTTATTATGTTTTTAAAATATGTAATTGCGGTTTTCTAGTGATGTAAAGTGTCGTCCACCATGAGTTTACTGTGGTTTTCGAGATCCGTGTCGAGGAGTGGAGGAACCGTCACGGGTACATTGTGGGCTCGGTATGGTACCCCGGGGCAAGATGAATGTGGTGTTGACGTTGAGCCTGGCAGGGGACGGATTACCTACCGGTGACTGTTTAGCACGGCGGATATCCAGAGGATACCGACCGTGGCCGCGAGATGATGAGATTTTGATATTGAGCCGGGTCAGCCGGATGGCTGAGGCCAGAGATACTATGACATGGATATATGAGATTAGTGATAGTTTTGAGGTGTCGTTGCTGGACACAGGTTCTTGTTGATTCTATTGGTATTGTGCTGGTATTTCAAAAGAGATTCTTAAAGGGAAAAACATGATTTCTTATAATTACACATTCAGATCATGAGTTGATTCGCATTGCATTCATACCTGCTAGTATATTTATATTGCATACATACTTGCCATTATGTCCTGCCTTACCTGTATTTAGATGCTAGGATGCTTGTGTGCATGCATTCGATAGCCTGTGTAGATGTTATTTATTACTCACGAGTTGGCAACTCACCCCCGTTGTGCCACAGCCTTTTTCAGGTCCGCTCCGTCAGTACAGTAGCGGCGGGCGCACTTGCTTCTTTTGCCTGGACTCGAGGTTTTGCTCTTAGGTGGGTTATATTATTATTTTTGCACCACCTTGTATATTCTTTGTATCTAGTGTACTCCATCTACTGCATCTACCAGTATTGTTGTATATTGACCTAGAGATGAGACTGTGAGATTTGTGGACTTTTTATGCTGTATTTTTGGGTCAAGCTCACTTGAGTCGACATGCTGTTTTTCTCATGCTTCCTTATGATTATTTCGCATGTTGTTGCTTTATATTGCGTGGGATTTGTGACCGCCTTGTAGCGAAGAGCTAGCTCCCGCTTGGGGATGCCTTATTTGTTGGATTCATATATAATCTTGTTGTACCCATTTTGGGGGCCAGTATTTACAAAGGAGACTCTGCCGAAATTTTCGGAAAAATTGATATTGTTTTTTTTTAAAGGTTTTTATATGACTTATTTGATAAACTCGTTTTCAATTGATTGGGTTCTCTTCACTCTTTTGCTTATTTGGTTTTGGTTTCTGGGCTTTGGCTTACATATTTTACGGACGTCTTGAGACGTTTCGTAAACTTAAGTGCCAGTCACGTTCCGTACCCTGTGGGTATTTAAGTGTTTTAATATAGCTTTAATTTCATGTTTAGAATATTCATGATAAAAATTTATAAAAATCAAGTTAGGGTTTTGATGTGTTTAAGTGGTTAATCATGAAGTATAGACTTGGGAAAACTTAATCAAATTGTGAGAATGATATTTGTTATTTTTCCTAATTGTCTTCTAAGCTTAATCACAATTTTCTAAATCCTATTTGGGTGAGACTAAAATTGTGGTAATGGTTTGGATATCTAAGTTAAGCCACTTTGTGTTGTTGGAAATCGCTAGAATTGTTAAATTTCTAGACTTGTGCTAAATTTTCGATAAAGTTGCTTACTAGCTTTTCGCTAAAATAAAACATGGGTTTTAATTGTCGTGGAGATGACGCATATATTATTATCTATGATAATTATATGTGCTGTGAATGAGTATTGGTACGATTGGGTTTTTTGCGTGGCGGTTTTCGTAAATAGCGACCCTAGTTAGGGTTTTGGCTATATTTCCGGTATTTAGATTTCTTGGTTTTGTGACTGGATATTTTATTGGGTCGTTGGGCGTTTGTACGTCAACGACGAGAGTTGGTTGGTTGTTTTGCATGCGTAGGCTAAAGGTTCTAACTTATGAGCGCACCGCGTGCCGTATTTGGATTTCGGAATTTGATGTTAATAGCTTTGCGATTTCGATTGTAGGTAGATTCGCGTGGATTTCTAGACGACGAAGTGCATCAACTACGGCTAAGCAAGGTGTTTAGCATGTGAGTAGATTTATATCTACGGGGGAAGTCGGGTGGATGGCGTATAGCACCCCCGCAAACATTGATATGGAATATCATTTAATGATTTTATCCTGATAAATGATATGCGACGGACATGATTGTAGGATTTACAAACGATAATATGATAGAAGTTGATGCTAATGGACATATTTGTTGGAGATAGTGCCCTCAGAGTCAATTATTGGATCACAGGCACGTGATTGCAATGATTGAGGGAGGACCTATCCCGGTAGGACAGTCTTACTCAAGATGATAGTATGCTATCTGGTTTATCTTTATCATCGTGTACTGCTTTAGGTGACCAGACAGGTCGCTATTACACGTTGATAGAGCCCCTAGGATTCTTGCTTGACTGCCAGCAGTATGAGGGCGATCATATACGTAAGAGCTGGTAGTCTATAAGCACATCCTTAAAAGGTCCCTAGTCGTGGGAGTTTCGAGACTGGGCATCGATACTCCAGAGTAGACTAGTGTATACAGTCGAGACCCCGACGAGGGGCGGTGGCCGGTCTCACAAGCCATTGGTGTCAGTTGGATCACCTAAGATGTATACAGGTGCTCATTGGGTTATGAGTACACCGGACAGGACTCGCCGGGAACATGCTAGTTGGTCTTATACCTGATGTCAGATAGCAGTTCCCTGGTGGCATGTGTACAGGTTAGTTCATCGACCTGGGGATCGTCATTTGTCTCGTGTGAGTTCCCACTGTACTTTGATTACTACCCTACCACGCTCAAAGGAGACGTGCAAACAGGTTTTAGTTGGGTACAGTCCGGAGCCACATGGAGGCAGTGAGCGGATCTTCAGGGGTTCGTCTCTCCCGGTATTGGGGGTGAGGTCGCGCTGTGTCTAGGAGAGCCATTACACAAAGCCCTCGGCTGAGGCAGGAGATTTACCGGTAGGTATTCCAGTAGTATCTCAGGGTGTTCTGGGCTACACTCCGACACGACTTGTACCGCTTTTGGGGGTCTGACTTTTACCAACCCCCTAGGCCCGCCATGCGATGCTCATAGACGAACGGACCGGACTGTACGGATATTGTCACTGACAGGCTCAGTAGGGTGTCAGGATGAGTTCGCTCATCGACGTCCCTTTTGGTCAATAGTTGGTAGCCCGTCATGTATGGCCTATACCTCTGACGTGCTAGTGGTTAAATCCACAGCCATAGTATTGACGAGTCTTTAGAGTCGTCCACATTCAGTTGCTCAAGTTTTCGGGCGAAACGCTGTAGAGGCCGTATGAAGATATGGCAGGGTTCGATCAGATACGTGCGGTATTGCACGGATCCTGATCGGACGGTTTATACTAGCGGTCTTTGGTTTAAGCCGGATCCTAGTATAGTACAGTGTAGATTTTGTCTCATTGCATTTGTATTCGGTCGGGATAC
The DNA here is from genome assembly GCA_030015575.1 of Agapanthus africanus. Classification (NCBI taxonomy): domain Eukaryota; kingdom Viridiplantae; phylum Streptophyta; class Magnoliopsida; order Asparagales; family Amaryllidaceae; genus Agapanthus; species Agapanthus africanus. Next base: position 283,413,016 of record CM057350.1, read on the forward strand.
AAATGCGGGTATGTATATACAATAGCGGGGTTTTCCTGTAATTTATTACGGGATTAGTTTTTGGAGTTGCCAGTTTGTTTTCCGTTTCGGCCAATTTTCTTTGTATCTTTCATTGGCCGAAGATTGGTGGAGGAGGGTTTATTTGCAAGCATGCAAATTTGTTTAGTGGTGGGTGTTATTTGCATATTGTTGCTCCACCATTTGACTTCCATGGTTCATGATTGTTTGACCTTTGTTTGATGGTGATGGGAAATGATTGGGTTTTGGAGTGAGGGTTTTGTTGTGATGATTCTTTCTCATCATCACTCTTTTCTCTCTCATGCATGATGCTTTCTAACCCCTTGACTTTTCCTCTCTCTCTCTCTCCATTCTCCTTAGAGAGGCCGGCCACATTCTTGTGGTGGGGGTGGGGTTCTTCATTTTGGGTTATGGAAAAATGTTCATCACATTTTTCTTTTGCTTGCTACAAAATCATTCATCTCTATATGGTTCAAATTCCTCCACTATATACATGGCAACTTCAACCCCATGAGACACATAAAGTTCCACATCATTCTACAGCAAATCTTGGGCACGTCGACTCGCCAGCTTCGTTCCCGAGTTGCCTCGGTATAGAGGTGGGAGCCCGTAAAAGAAGCCTGCGACGTGGTGCCCTTCCGGCGACGAGGTGGAGACCGGAGATTCCGCGGGGAGATCGGGACGACGACGAGAAGACCGGAGGACACGGATCACTCGGTATATCTCTCTTCCCATCTTGTAGTTAGCTAGGACTAGTTTAATGGCACGATCCGGGTTTTAGTGCGCGGTGGTGCTGGTTCGAAAATTAAAGTAAATCACCGCTTCTGCATTCCGGCGTCGGGTTGACGGCCGGGGCGCCGCCGTGCACTTACAGAGGTATCAGAGCCTCGCCATTAACATAGTGTAGCTTTGTCTAATGAGTTTACATTTCCGATCGATCAAAAAAATTCCAAAATCCGCGTTTTTCAGTACAATCAGTTTCTGTCGAAATTTTTTTGTCTCCAAAAATTTTTCAGGGTGTTGCAGAATGATTTTTAGGGAAGTATAAGCCTCCTGTAAAATTTTGGTCGCACGATCTCATTATATCACCGCAGAACCGCGGCCAAAACCCTGCTTGGGCCGCGGTTCCGCCGCAGTTTAAACTGTTCAGTGCACCACTTTTTTGTAGAGGCCTCCTGACTTGAAAATATGGGTTTTGGAATATTAATTTTGGGCCCAGAATTTCTTTAACTGCTACAGTAATGCTTGGGGGCCCACTTGGTAAAATTTGTTCGATCGGATATTTTAAACACATTAGTTCACAGTATTTACATTATATCTGCGACCGTGAATGTCACTTGATCGGTAAATCCTGTCTAACTGCTATAGCCCGGTTAGACGGATTTGCGAACGTGACATTCACGTTGATGTTCTGTGTATTGCTGTGATGTTGCGGATCGGTCGTGGGGGATAGCCTGGATGCAATGCTAGTACAGTTTTTGTTGTATTATGTACATTTGATATTGCGGGGCGAGCGTCCGACATGTGGACTGCCGTCACTGCCTGTTTGTATTATTATTTTGGGGCACGACCAGGTTGCGGTCGATGTACCCGTTGTATGTATATTTTACTTTCTGTACTAGGATTACCCCGCGGAGGGGTGCACGGATAGCCGGATTCTAGAGGGCAACGGGCCCGCATCTCATGGCATTGAGACGGAGGGGGCTTCACTCTAGAATTGGCGGGCTATTCGCCGCACTCGTAGGGGGTACAGGTTGACCCAGGAGGGGTGCCCAAGTTACCGGATTCCATGAAGTGCTGGGTGGTCCATTCACGTCGCTGAAGGAGGCTGCCTCGCTTCAGGTTTTGGCGGGTAACTTGCCGCGCTCGTAGGGGTCTATGATTTCATTACACAGGCTATCCACACGACCAGGGGAACGTCGGGTTTCAGTGGTTCTGTGAAACCCGGGGATCCCAGATATCTGTATTGTTCTGTGATGCTGTACATTTCTGTGATGTTGCATTTTATCACGCCTTGAGCGAAATATTATATATTGATATATATACTAGTAGATGTTGTATATGTTTTGCATCCGCGCTAGTCCAGTCCCCGCTCTGTCGTTAGTTAGCTAACCTAACGGGTAATGACGGGACCCAGTGACGAATGCGGATGGCATATACGTACATCAGTATATTTTCATTCTTTGTGGTGTTATCAATTGATGGGACTGCGTTGATTCGGATCAATGCAAGTTAAAAACAAACCTAATCTGATGTTGTTGGAACACTTTTCAAAAAGATGTTATTTGCAAAGACGTTCACTTTTGTTTTGCATCGTGGTATTCAGTTGGAATATCCTGCTCCTCAGTCGACGAGGCAAGGGCCGAGATCCCTTCACCGGGAGTGACCCCTTGGACAAAAGTTTGCGTCAGGGCAATAACTTCACTATAGCCGATTACTTTTGCTTTGCATTGTGGTATTCAGTTGGAATATCCTGCACCTCATTCTACGGGGAAAGAGCCGAGATCCCTTCACCGGGAGTGACCTCTTTAGCAAAGGTTTTCGTCACTATATTTTTAAAAGCTATCCGTTCCTTCAACGATATCAAGTTCATTACGTTAAAGGTTTTCGTCAGAAACCATTCGTAGCCCTCCATCGTTTCATATGGGTGGTCAATAGTATTCAAGCTGTGTATGTTGGCCAAAGTCAAGGCACAGTGATTGGTAGCTATTGGGTATTCATATGCAGCATAGATAGATGCGTTGGTTTGGGGCAGTCGTACTACTATTTGGCCAAAGTCAAGGGTATGTACGGGTGGGCTCAAATTAACCTGGAGAATGACGGGTAGAACTTGACATGTGACTTATGATATGTTGGCCAAAGTCAAGGCCATAAGAGCATGGGGCAAAAATCACATCGGGAGTTTCTAAAGAAACTGAAACTTGCCAGATATGCGCATACCTTCTGGAGTGTGATGACGTGAGCGGATTCCGTCACGTTATCATGCGATGATAGTTGGATCCCGATTCCCACTGATGAGTTGGTTTACTCCTCGGGACATCCCGACTAATTCTTCTTTTAGGTTTGGAGAAGAATTTGAGGTTACAGTGGGAGGTTTCCAGTTTAGATAAATTGGTAACCATTCTGATCTAGGATAGAGTGCACGCTGAGTGTTTCTTTTCTCTCTCTCTTTGGCAGCGACCATTGACCCGACCCTAAGACTGTGACTCAGAGACCAAATTATCCGAACCTTCTTAAACACTGGCTTTTGGATTGTCAGAGTTGCAGACCTCATTGCCACTTCTACTTTTACCCTTTTCTCCAGGACACCCCGTATTACTACGAACGTCCACTTCCATTGGACAAAACCATCGTATGGTTATATACGAACTCGAAGGGATTTATTCGAGGATGGTTTCCGGTTCTGTAGAAAACGGATAGGATTATTCAGTTGTCTTTTCCTTTTACCTTCTTTCAAGTTGTGAGTACTCCTTGGTTTAGGAGATAGTACACCTATTACGCAAATTGGATAGTCTTCTTCCAAACCATAGGCAGGTGCCGACCGGTAGGGAATGAAGAAAACCAATTAGCCTAACGATGGTGTACAGAAGGTATTATGTAAAGACAAAGAAAGGGATTAGAAGGAGGGCAAAGTAAATTGCGACTGCTATTCACGACCAAACCAAGTATTTCATTACCACTCCCACTTCACCTTTGTATTTCTCCAGGACACTCCGTATCACTACGAAGATCCACAGTTTATTGGATACTCCATCGTATGGTTATATACGAACTCGAAAGGAACTTGTTCCAGTTCGGGGATGGATTCTGGTTCAGGAGAAATAGGAATAAGGTTTATTCAGGTGTCTTTTATCTTCACCTTCTCTCGCATTGCGAGTGCTCCTAGGATTAGGACAGTACACCCATTATGCTTATTGGATAGTCTTCTTCCAAACCATAGGCTGGTGCCGAACGGTGGGGAAGGAAGAAAACCATTTGGCCTAAAGGGGTGTACAGAAGGTAATGACTAAAGACATATGAAGGGATTTGGAGAGGTGGCAGAGATTTATACGGTTACAGTTGTGAATCTGGAATAGGCATTACTAGGAATACCAGGATACCCCTACGAAACATTTCAATGTTTCAGCTTCACTGTGTAATGTTAAAAGAAAACTGATTTCCCAATTAGACACTTGCTCCAGGGTATGTATTTACCAAGTCTGATTCTCACATCTGTATGGTTTTACAGATGATGAGTGGGAGTAAGTTATTGGGAATTAGGTGATCATCCTCATTATATCGGAATTCGTTGTAATTGGTGATATTTGAGGAAGTCACCTGGGTTGTTTGCCGGACGACGAATATTTGGTTTTGAATATCCGTTATAATGCACCAATTTCAAATTGATATATCTGTACGTCTATTTTATAGAGTGAGATATACCTTTTTGAAATTATGTCGATGAAATTTACCTATATTAGTGGATGGTTAGGTAAGGAGCATTAAACAGCGGTGTAATTCTTCTTAACCATAAGTACAGTTTTCAACCTACGACACACAGGGATTGAGTTATTAGACTCAAGGGACTTGTACAGAGTATTGTATATTGTCCAGGGTCCATCAGGACAGAGGGGTTGGTCCTCGTACTATATTCGGTTTACTTATGACTTCTCTAGTTTTTAGACAGGTGTTTCGTGGGAAACACAGGGTCCGAATTTTGAGAAGTTATAGGTATTTGAATAGTGTAGAGAACCAGGTGTAGCAAGTATCGGGATTCTTCAAAGTGATCGAAGATGTAGATACTTGTGTACGGTATTCAGTTGATGGTAATGATTTAGGGAACTTGCTTCTCTTTCAGGTTACTCATAATTGGAAGCATTCCTAAGTTGAGTAACGCTGATAGGCCTCCTTCCATTTAGTTGACATGCACTGGAGACAGCTGCATGATTTGAATCTGGTTCATTTAAGATCAGTGCCTCTGGTTCTATATTGGATATAGAACAGTTCATATCTTAACGTTGTTAAGGTACGGGGAGTTGTCCGGCTTATGATTAAAACCAGACTCTGGATAACTCAAGGCATGTTTCTGTAATGGCTGTTTGTGGGTTGACCCAGGCTATGACGAGGGTTGACTTTCTACCATCTGGAAGATCAATAGTGATATTGTTCTAGACTCGCCACAGTTTTAATAAAAATGGATTTTTTTTTCAGAAAACAGTAGTGGGAGTATGGTAGAACTGGAAGTGATTCCAGAACCACAAACGATTACTGAAGATTTGATAGGAACCTAAAGATTCAATCTGGTTTGACATTCCATTGGCCACTCCGCGGATAAGATGGGTAACTTCAGGATCCCGAGAGGTACTCCGGTAGCCTCAAGGACGGTGACAGGGAAGTTCTTGTTTACCCAGACTTGCCATTGCTGTTGTTCCAGACTGTGAGACCCGGCGGGAGGATGAGTACAGCGTCGTTCTAAACTAGCTTTAGAAGTGTACGTTTATATGACTCTGCCAGAGGGTTGTCATGGTCAGTGGGAGCAACGGAAGCATGGTGGACAGGTGGCTTATGTCTATTTATAGACTAAAGCAGATATAGCGGAGATAGATCATCTGTTTCTGACATGACAGTCATAGGTTTGACTTCATCAGAATAGGGGATGGATCTGTTAAGAAGGTAGTAGGGTGTGATGTCCTGGTATTTGGATGACATACACAGAGTAGGAAGTGATATTCCTATACTACGATCGGTTATACTTTGGTCGTCACACAGTGGTTTCTCCACATGGGACTTGGACATTATATCAGACATACTGGTTACTAGATCAATGGTTTTAGATCTAGATTTAGGTGGTTTCCCAATTAAGGGTACTTAGACAGTATTCTAAGAGTATTTAGAATGGACGACTCCTGGCACGGTAGTGTACCTGCAGGTGATGGAGTCACCCTCTCTAAAGGTGTCTTACAGACTAAAGGGGAGAGGGATGTGCATGATTGGCAGATCACTTGCTTAGGCAATTGAGTCAATCATGATGTCAAGTACCACACCAGATGTTGTTCTTGCAGTAGATGCAATAAGTTGACATTGATCCAATCCTGGAGAAACAGTCGGAAGCAGTTTTAGAACATAAGTGGATGTTCTAGGGATATGATAACGACAGCCTCATTTGGGAGACACTTATCATTCCAGGCTTCCAAGGTGACCTGGACGACAAGGAGGTTGTCAGAGTTATAGTTTTCCTTCCGACGAGGGGCAGTATTTTGGACAGGTGATCCAAGGCAATACCGAGGGAGGCATGGCGCAGGATACTGATTAAGTTCAGTTGACAATACAGTCTACAAAGTTTGGATTTGGAGTTCATTTATGGGCTAGGTCCCATTAGACATCCAGACACATTCTTGGACAGGTATTACTCATTTCAGGAGATGGGTTTCTCCGCGAACTTGAGATATAGAGAGACATAGAAAGAAACATCAAAGCGGATCCACTCACTGAGGCTATTCCTCGAACGCAATAGTTTCGTAAACTAGTTTTGTGAGACTGACTAGTAGAGGAGTTGGGTGTTCGGTATCACACGGGCTGTGAGTATGCGACATCGCAATAATTAGCCTTGAGTGCAAGTGGGAGATTGTTGGAGATAGTGCCCTCAGAGTCAATTATTGGATCACAGGCACGTGATTGCAATGATTGAGGGAGGACCTATCTCGGTAGGAAAGTCTTACTTAAGATGATAGTATGCTATCTGGTTTATCTTTATCATCGTGTACTGCTTTAGGTGACCAGACAGGTCGCTATTACACGTTGATAGAGCCCCTAGGATTCTTGCTTGACTGCCAGCAGTATGAGGGCGATCTTATACGTGCGAGCTGGTAGTCTATAAACACATCCTTAAAAGGTCCCTAGTCGTGGGAGTTTTGAGACTGGGCATCGATACTCCAGAGTAGACTAGTGTATACAGTCGAGACCCCGACGAGGGGCGGTGGCCGGTCTCACAAGCCATTGGTGTCAGTTGGATCACCTAAGATGTATACAGGTGCTCATTGGGTTATGAGTACACCGGACAGGACTCGCCGAGAACATGCTAGTTGGTCTTATACCTGACGTCAGATAGCAGTTCCCTAGTGACATGTGTACAGGTTAGTTCATCGACCTGGGGATCGTCATTTGTCTCGTGTGAGTTCCCACTGTACTTTGATTACTACCCTACCACGCTCAAAGGAGACGTGCAAACAGGTTTTAGTTGGGTACAGTCCTGAGCCACATGGAGGCAGTGAGCGGATCTTTAGAGGTTCGTCTCTCCCGGTATTGGGGGTGAGGTCGCGCTGTGTCTAGGAGAGCCATTACACAAAGCCCTCGGCCGAGGCAGGAGATTTACCGGTAGGTATTCCAGTAGTATCTCAGGGTGTTCTGGGCTACACTCCGACACGACTTGTACCGCTTTTGGGGGTCTGACTTTTACCAACCCCCTAGGCCAGCCATGCGATGCTCATAGACGAACGGACCGGACTGTACGGATATTGTCACTGACAGGCTCAGTAGGGTGTCAGGATGAGTTCGCTCATCGACGTCCCTTTTGGTCTATAGCTAGTAGCCCGTCATGTATGGCCTATACCTCTGACATGCTAGTGGTTAAATCCACAGCCATAGTATTAACGAGTCTTTAGAGTCCCCCACATTCAGTTGCTCAAGTTTTCGGGCGAAATGCTGTAGAGGCCGTATGGAGATATGGCAGGGTTCGATCAGATACGTGCGGTATTGCACGGATCCTGATCGGACGGTTTATACTAGCGGGCTTTGGTTTAAGCCGGATCCTAGTATAGTATAGTGTAGATTTTGTCCCATTGCATTTGTATTCGGTCAGGATACAAATGCGGGTATGTATATACAGTAGCGGGGTTTTCCTGTAATTTATTACGGGATCAGTTTTTGGAGTTGCCAGTTTGTTTTTCGTTTCGGCTAATTTTCTTTGTATCTTTCATTGGCCGAAGATTGGTGGAGGAGGGTTTATTTGCAAGCATGCAAATTTGTTTAGTGGTGGGTGTTATTTGCATATTGTTGCTCCACCATTTGACTTCCATGGTTCATGATTGTTTGACCTTTGTTTGATGGTGATGGGAAATGATTGGGTTTTGGAGTGAGGTTTTTGTTGTGATGATTCTTTTTCATCATCACTCTTTTCTCTCTCATGCATGATGCTTTCTAACCCCTTGACTTTTCCTCTCTCTCTCTCCATTCTCCTTAGAGAGGCCGGCCACATTCTTGTGGTGGGGGTGGGGTTCTTCATTTTGGGTTATGGAAAAATGTTCATCACATTTTTCTTTTGCTTGCTACAAAATCATTCATCTCCATATGGTTCAAATTCCTCCACCATATACTTGGCAACTTCAACCCCATGAGATACATAAAGTTCCACATCATTCTACAGCAAATCTTGGGCACGTCGACACGCCAGCTTCGTGCCCGAGTTGCCTCGGTATTGAGGTGGGAGCCCGTAAAAGAAGCCGGCGACGTGGTGCCCTTCCGGCGACGAGGTGGAGACCGGAGATTCCGCGGGGAGATCGGGATGACGACGAGAAGACCGGAGGACACGGATCACTCGGTATATCTCTCTTCCCATCTTGTAGTTAGCTAGGACTAGTTTAATGGCACGATCCGGGTTTTAGTGCGCGGTGGTGCCGGTTCGAAAATTAAAGTAAATCACCGCTTCCGCATTCCGGCGTCGGGTTGACGGCCGGGGTGCCGCCGTGCACTTACAATATTGACATATGAGAATATGATATGATAAGTGAATCATGATGGCTACGAGTTGGAAGTGAACAAGTGTGACGTTTATATAATGTGATGCGAGATATTAATGTGATGAACGAGTATACGATGTGATATGATGACTTAGTGTGGTATGTCGTTATATGGTTTCGAGTCGATATGAGATTGTTGATACCTTTGTAGGTCCCCTGATATGAGATTGACATGGATGTGACCTGAGAGATAGGTATATTTATATGGATAATGTTTTGCATATTGAGTGATATGTCGTACGAGACTTAGATCCGTACCCCCGATGTTGTTTAGGTTGATAGAATCCCTATTTGTTTAATACTCCCGTACGATAGATTTCTGTACGCGATGAGTTTTACTTGTTGATTTATCCATACCCTTGTTTCGAGGAGGCCGTACGATGGATTATACTGTACGTGATGTTGTGAGGCTGGATGCTGATTGATAGATTCACCGACTCGGTCATGTTAGATACGTATACCTTATAGCATTTAGATCATGATGTGCATTATGCTGCATTCATATTATTCTCATTGCATTTCATATACCTGTGTTAGTACACCTACACCATTATCGATGATAAGTATGTTACACTTACACATATTGCCAGCTCACACACTTCATCATCGATAATTGCTATGTCACTACACAGTAGAACTGCTATATCATGCTATGATATACCTGATATGCTCACATCACTAAGCTATGTTGCATGATATACTTTCTATGCTCACATCACTATACCATGTTGCATGATATACTTGGTATAGCTACATGTACCTTATGCATACATACTGACATGTACACTGTAACATTTTGAAAATTTTAGAAAAAAATAAATTTAATTAATTAAGTAATAAAATGTTAATTTAAAAAGTTATTGAAAAAAAATAGGATATTTCATAAGTGGTATGTGAAACAAATTAAATTGAAAGTTTAGTTGTAATATTAATGAATTACAAGGGTTTTAGTGAAAAGATTAGCTTCATGTGTAATATGATATAGTATGGGGGTTGTGTGATAAGGTTAGTTCCTTATGCAAATTAGAAATTGTTAAGGGTTTTTATGCAAAAAGGGCAAGTTCATGTTAAGCTTAAGTTGTAACCATGGCATAGCATATCTTAGATGACACTTCATATGTCCACCTCCTTCTTGCATGAAAATACCACCCCTTTCATGCTCGCACCTTCTCCTTCCTCTCATGCCACCTCCATCTATTAACCTCCACCTAATGTATTCTCTACACCACATAATACTTAGTAAATTCCTTAGCCTCTCAATTGAACACTATACTTCTTCAGCCCAAACCAAGAAATTCCTAAGTGTTCATACTAAAAGAGAAGGAGAGAGCAATGGTTTCCTTCATCAAGTGCACCTTTCATCAAACTCAATACACTACAAACCTTAGAGGATTCCATCATAGGATTCTGGAGCTGGTGTTCTCTTGTGAATCATTTAATAGGTATAAGTTCAACCTTACCGTTTTAGTTCAATTCAGTTTATGTTTGAAATCGGATATCGTATTTTGATAAGTTTAGGATCTGTCTGCAATGTGCTATAGTTTAAACGGAAATTAACTTAACCCAACAGTGCCATTATATTGTAATCTGGACTTAGAATAGCCCATAGGAAGATGAGCCCCTTTTCTCGGATTTTGGCTGGCGACCAACACACAAAATCGGATCTCGCCGGATATCTTGGAGAGTTGGATTATGTGGTCTTTAGGGTAGGTCTATGGGTATGGATTAATGTGTTTGGTATTGTTTAAATAAGTTAATTTTTCAGTAGGTTAAATCTGTAAGCTAATATCAGTTCTGGGTAAAATTCCATATACGATACGTAGCATGTTTAGTTGTGCAGTAACTTAAACTAGGTTTTTGTGATAATTTAGTTACTATAATCGAATCTGGAACTAATAGGTATAATCACTAGAAAAACTAACAAGACCAAAAGTATAATGAGCAAACTAGAAGACTACATTTAAAACCTGAGCCCCAAACTCACCACAAAAATCCGGCAACCCACCCTAAAATTCCGGCGACGCCGGCCTTACCTAGGTAATTGGTGTTGGTTTTTTCTGTTGTAGCTATGAGTTGGTATTTTACAAGTCTCTGTATTGTTTGTGTTGTTTAAATATGTACACAGTAAAATCTGGGATCGTTTTAGAAATGGTTTTATCAAAATTCAGATATTTACGATACGAAGTTTTCGTATTTTGATGTTGCAGCTGAAACGTTGACGTTTATACGTTAACGACAGAATTTTATTGTCATTTTGGGTTAAGTGTTCTGTAGGTTCTAACCTACGGGCGTTTAGCTTGTTGTTTCGGTTTTCAATATGATATTTACTTTTATGCAATTTAAATACGAATATAGGTACGATTCGAGGATTCCGAGACGGAGTGGGTGATGTAGCAGCGTGGATTCAGCGAGCTTCTAAGTTTGTGAGTAGATTTATATCTACTGGGGAAGTCGGGTGGATGGCGTATAGCACTCCCGCAACCTTACAAATAGTATTATGATATCTAGTTAGTTTAGTATTTATTCAAGATAGTTATATAGTATCGCATCTAGTATGTCCTTCAATTTCATACAGTCTCATGCATAGTTATAGATGAGATACAGTGATACGATATAGATATAGTTTGGTGGATTTGTATGAGGGATCATGCCATACTTGTGATGATACAGATATAGTGATACGATATGGATATGGTTTGATGGTTTTGTACGAGGGATCACGCTAGACTTGAGATGATACAGATACAGTGATATGATGATATATAATACAAGGATTTATACGTATTGGAAATGATGAACTTTGTATGCCGAATAACGGCCAATTTATCCTTTGACTCGTAGAGTTAGTTTATATTCTGTTTTAGGATGTAATACTTGTGTGAGCTATATTCTTTTAAAAACTACGATTCATTTGTCTTTTAAATAAAATACCAGGATGCGTGCCAGTTTCTAAAATGGATATCTATTTTAAAACTAGGGTAGCTTTCTTATTTCAAACTTAACGTCTCGATCATTTCTAAAGAAAATGGTATAGCTCATAGCAAGTAATTACAATAAGTACGTTTAGATTACTTTACAGGTTTGCATTATATTATCTATATTATATGTTTCTGCGTTTCGCACACTCTGATAGAACACTGCACAACTGCCAATGAGTACTATGCTGCATAAGCACGTGAATGTATGTTACACTACACCTCATTGGTACTGCCATGTCACTGTAGAACCGTGCTGTTATATATGTATTAAAATAATTAAGTTGTTATACCGTAGAACACTTGCACAAATACTAATGATTGCCATATTACACGAGTACAGACGCATATGCTACACTACACATCATTAGTAGTACCATGACACAATAGAATTGAAATCTATATTTATGCGATATAGTTACGTAGTCTTCTTTATTCCTGTTGTAAATTACGAATATTAATACTATAGATGTTGTATTTGAGTCTTATGGATTTTCTGGATATTTTACTCCCGATGATATATATTGGTGGTATGGGACACTGTTATATATGTATATATATAATATATCATCAATACAATCTATGCAAGTTTCTTATTCCTAACTTGATATTTTTATATGATAAGTAAATGTCCACCATGAGATTTGTGTTTTCTGATTTTGATATCCGAACCGAGTCGAGGGTCATACGGTTTTGGATTTGTATACTATCCAGACCGAGTTGGTAGCCATACAGTGGGATACATGGTAGACCCGATCGAGACCGAAGGGCAGGATAGCCGCATTATAGGCGGGGAGCCTAACGAGGCAACTCAATTCTGGAAATAGAAATGAGCACGGCAGATATCCATGGGATACTGACCGGGGTTCGATAAGGCACGACAGATATCCAAGGGATACTGACCGGGGTTCGATCAGGCACGGCGGATATCTAGGGGATACTGATCGTAGCCAGGATATTGGTTGGTGATCATCTATTGAGATGGTGTCGACGATATCTGTATTTACGTGTCGATGATGGACACGATAGATTTCTGATTTCGATGTCGATGCTGGACATATATATATATATATATATATATATATATATATATATATTGATATGATCATTATCATGGGGTACACAGTTAGATATTATTTAGTGGATTCGACCAGGACTGATCCGTAGGACAGTACCTGCATACATTTGTACAGACATTCATATACAAAAAGGAATTCCAACACGAAATATAGATTCATGATTTTGACTCATATGATATGGAGATATTATATTTGGGATTGCATGAGAAATAGTATTGCACATATGCATATCATATAGTATATTGGTACAGATTATGATAGGACTATATTTATGACCTAGGTATCGTCATGCATTTTGATTTCTACCTTTAGATGTACTTTTATTCTCTGAGTGGGCAACTCATCCTCGTTGTGCCTCAGTTTCTTGCAGGTTTTACCGCTTGGATTATCAGCGGCTTGGGCACACATTCTTTTCAGGGATTAATTGGTAAGTGGGTTATTATTGTATCATACTCACTCTTGATTATTCATATATTCTTGTATCTAGTGGAAACTCCATCAACTTAGAAGTGGTATATTATGGACTTAGAAGCAAGACTTAGAGTATATGTGTGGTGATGTTGTACTCTTTGGAGTCGATTTCTGATTTAGATTGTTCGTTGCTTCATCGTTTGGACATGGAGACTAGTTTCCGTTGGGATGCTATTTTATTATGTTGTATCCGTTTTTTTTAAAATGCAAAAGAGGTGATGTCAAGTTTCAAAACGTCATAAATGTTTTTCAATACACCTACTTAAAATTAAATGTTATTTTTAAGATGGATTTCATCGGATGACTATTTTAAACTCACCTCCAATATTTTCAAAAGGGTTTAGGTTCCGGGTTTCGGCTTACTTGAAACGCGTCGACGTCTTTAGATGTCACGGGATTTAAGTGCCGGTCACGTGCCACATTTGGATCATGACAAAGTTTCTATCTGAACGTTTGGTTTAACCTTTGTTCGAGTCTAGGTTGACTATATGGAGTCTGGGAATACATTTTGTTACCAGGACTTGACTTTATAGGACTTAAACTTGACTTTGGGGGTCTTATACCCGAACTTTCGTTTTATAGGATGACCTTTGTTGATGGAGTAGGTACTAAGTAGAATGACGTACCATACATATGTTCCGCGGCATATTTACGATATGATACTCCGCCTAAGTTACCTTAGGATTTATATCTTGAGATCTTCCTTCTATTCCTTCCGTTGATCTATATTCGTCAGTGCATGATTGATTGTTTCTATCACCATGTTTATGAGGACCGAGAGGGCTGCAGTTAGAGACACGGTTAGAGCAGACTTGTCTGGGACAAGGGCTGACCAGGATGACATTCCGATGATATAGAGACACGTCGTTTATTGATAGTGATCGAGTTATAATATTAAAGCGAGTTTCTTCGGGATCCGCACCAGATGGTAGAATCATTGATGAAGATTGGCCAGACTTGAGGCATGATGTTCTCTCCTCTTCGAAGATCGTGGTGTCTCGTACTGTTCAGATAGCGGTACCAATCACTGCTGAAGTTATTGAGATGTTGCTTCCAGAGTTCATGAAGTCAAAAGTAGACGATGTTTACAAGTGTAAATGGATCAGAAGGATTCGTAGCCGATCAGATGTGGAGTGGTTAGGACTTTTAATCCATTATGGCGCTCCGATACGAAATCGGTGAAAGTGATGTGCTTCTACAGATTGATTTTGTTTAAACCAGATGCCAGTCGTTCGAGAAGAGATCGTGCAGTAAGTTTTCCTCCTACAAATTTGGGACGAGTCTTCGAAGGTGAGATTAGCCAGATTTCTCTACAGAGTATCAGAAGTAATGGGTTTGTGTTTCCGAGTTTGAAAGACTCCGAGTGGGTCATAACTAAGCATGACTTGCAAATTTGCGTGACTATACAGATACGCTCCTTAAGTGATTGATATATGGAATTTATGGGAAAGGAGAATGGTGCGAAGTTTAGAGGGCAATTGTTCTTCACAATTGATACCGAAGATTTGATGACACATACAACTACATTTTCAGGAGGAAATAAAAAAGGAATGACAATGCTTATTAAAGGAAAAATAGGTTAAGAAATGAGTGCTAGTTCCGAGCAGGCTGGATAAATGATTTTAGTAGGAGACTTGATGGATTCTATTCCAGAAATTTATAATAAATAAGATTGGACCGGGATTAGTTGTTAGTACATAAACTGAGGACAGAGATTTCCGTTATTAACAGGTTACGTCACAAAGGGCTGGACTACGGGTCAAGAAGGTGTGATTGGATGTATCCGTAATAAGACGAATGGTGTTGTTGCTCCTCACCGGACGATCGCATAAATAAGCTATGGTATTAGAGATCCGCAAGGAGAACTTGAATTCAGAGACAGAGAACGTTAGAACGTGGCAGACAGCAAGTAGTAATTCTTGCTATACAATTTCGGTGGTATAAACACCTTCTGACATTGAAGAGAATATGCTTCGATGTCCTTTGAGTTCGCTTTACGTTTTTAAAATCTAAAACTTTTATTTTCAACGTTGGAGAAAGGACAAATCGACGTCCGTGATTTTGATATATGTGTTTTAAAGATCAATTTATGTTTTGTGCACACCAGGTGCACTTGATGAGATTTTTATGTACAGTAATTTCACTTTGACTTATGCTTTGTGCACACCAGGTGCACTTGTTAAGATTTTAGTGCGAGGTGACTGCCCTCGATTGGAGTGTTGTGTACACTGGATGCACTACACTGATTTTCCGTGCACCTCAACTGCACATGGTTAAGAATTTATATATATATATTCTAGGTATACTTGGTTTGATTTCGTGCACACTAGTTGCCCGTTTGATTTTGTGCGCTCTGATGCATTTGATTTTTAGTTTTATGCACCCCGATGCACTTGAGATTTAAATTGTGCACCCAGATGCACTTGGATTGATTTTTGTGCACTCCGATGCACTTGGTATTATTTTGTATACTTTTAATTCCATGCACAGTGAGTGCAGTGGATATCGTTTCGTGCACGTCTGTTGCGCTTAGCGCTGTTGTTTTCGTGCACACCGTGAAGTGTGGTTTGAGACTTACATGCAAACCCATTAGGGTTGATTTTGTTTTCATGCTTTGCACTTGATAGGATATGTTATAGATTTGATTTATATAAAAGAGTTTTTTGCTTGGTCGGGTGCACTGATATTGCACTGCGATCATGACATTGATTGTGTGTACTTAGGATACACAACGGTTTTCGTATTTGGCAAATTTTTTTCATAACTGGAGTAATTCTCATACCAACCGTGAGAGTTACAGTTATAAAAGATTATATCTTATGAGTTTTTACGCACACGGTTGTGTTGTGATGCATTTTAGCTCATATGGGATTTTGGAGTCTTGCTATAATGAGGAATTTTCTTGTTTTAAAGTTTGACCCCAGGAAATTGTTTTGAAATGAGTTGATCGGATTGAGAAAATATTTTAAGAAAGAGGTTTAATTTAAATTTGGGGACCGAATTTTCTTAAGGGGGGATATTGTAACATTCTGAAAATTTTAGAAAATAAATAAATTTAATTAATTAAATAATAAAATGTTAATTTAAAAAGTTATTGAAAAAAATAGGATATTTCATAAATGGTATGTGAAACAAATTAAATTGAAAGTTTAGTTGTAATATTAATGAATTACAAGGGTTTTAGTGAAAAGATTAGCTTCATATGTGATATGATATAGTATAGGGGGTTGTGTGATAAGGTTTGTTTCTTATGCAAATTAGAAATTGTTAAGGGTTGTTATGCAAAAAGGGTAAGTTCATGTTAAGCTTAAGTTGTAACCATGGCATAGCATATCCTAGATGACACTTCATATGTCCACCTCCTTCTTGCATGAAAATACTACCCCTTTCATGCTCACACCTCCTTCCTCTCATGCCACCTTCATCTCTTAACCTCCACCTCATGTATTCTCTACACCACACAATACGTAGTAAATTGCTTAGCCTCTCAACTGAACATTACACTTCTTCAGCCCAAACCAAGAAATTCCTAAGTGTTCATACTAAAAGAGAAGGAGAGAGCAATGGTTTCCTTCATCAAGTGTACCTTTCATCAAACTCAATACACTACAAACCTTAGAGGATTCTATCATAGGATTCTGGAGTTGGTGTTCTCTTGTGAATCATTCAATAGGTATAAGTTCAACCGTACCGTTTTATTTCAATTCAGTTTTTGTTTGAATCGGATATCGTATTTTGATAAATTTAGGATCTTTCTGGAATCTGCTATAGTTTAAATGGAAATTAACCTAACTAAACAATGCCATTATATTATAATCTGGACTTAGAATAACCCATAGGAAGATGAGCCCCTTTGCTCGGATTTTGGTCGGCGACCAACACACAAAATCCGATCTCACTGGATTTCTTAAAGAGTTGGCTTATGTGGTTTTTAGAGTAGGTCTATGGGTGTGGATTAATGTGTTTGGGATTGTTTAAATAAGTTAATTTTTCAGTAGGTTAAATCTGTAAGCTAATATCAGTTTGGGGTAAAATTCCATATACGATATGTAGCATGTTTAGTTATGCAGTATCTTAAACTAGGTTTTTGTGATAATTTAGCTACTGTAATCGAATCTAGAACTAATAGGTATAATCACTAGAAAAACTAACAAGACCAAAAATATAATGAGCAAACTAGAAGACTACATTTAAAACCCGAGCCCCAAACTCACCACAAAAATCCGACGACCCACCCTAAAATTCCGGCGACGCAGGCCTTACCTAGGCAATTGGTGTTGGTTTTTCTGTTGTAGCTTTGATTTGGTATTTTACAAGTCTCTATATTGTTTGTGTTGTTTAAATATATACACAGTAAAATCTGGGAACGTTTTAGAAATGGTTTTATCAAAATTCAGATATTTACGATACGGAGTTCTCGTATTTTGATGTTGCAGCTGAAACGTTGACGTTTATACGTTAACGACAGAATTTTGTTGTCATTTTGGGTTAAGTGTGCTGTAGGTTCTAACCTACGGGCGTTTAGCTTGTTGTTTTGGTTTTTGATATGATATTTACTTCTATGCGATTTAAATACGAATATAGGTATGATTCGAAGATTCCGAGACGGAGTGGGCGATGTAGCAGCGTGGATTCAGCGAGCCTCTAAGTTGGTGAGTAGATTGACATCTACTGGGGAAGTCGGGTGGATGGCGTATAGCACCCCCGAAACCTTATAAATAGTATTATGATATCTAGTTAGTTTAGTATTTATTCAAGATAGTTATATAGTATCGTATCTAGTATGTCCTTCAATTTCATACAGTCTCATGCATAGTTATAGATGAGATACAGTGATACAATATAGATATAGTTTGGTGGATTTGTACGAGGGATCATGCCATACTTGTGATGATACAGATATAGTGATACGATATGGATATGGTTTGATGGATTTGTATGAGGGATCACGCTAGACTTGAGATGATACAGATACAGTGATATGATGAGATATAATACAATTATTTATACGTATTGGAAATGATGAACTTTGTATGCCGAATAACGGCCAATTTATCCTTTGACTCATAGAGTTAGGTTATATTTTGTTTTAGGATGTAATACTTGTGTGAGCTATATTCTTTTAAAAACTACGATTCATTTGTCTTTTAAATAAAATACCAGGATGCGTGCCAGTTTCTAAAACGGATATCTATTTTAAAACTAGGGCAGCTTCCTTATTTCAAACTTAACGTCTCGATCATTTCTAAAGAAAATAGTATAGCTCATAGCAAGTAATTACAATAAGTACGTTTAGATTACTTTACAGGTTTGCATTATATTATCTATATTATATGTTTCTGCGTTACGCACACTCTGATAGAACACTGCACAACTACCAATGAGTACTATGCTACACAAGCACGTGAATGTATATTACACTACACCTCATTGGTACTGCCATGTCACTGTAGAACCGTGCTGTTATATATGTATTAAAATAATTAGGTAGTTACACCGTAGAACACTTGCACAAATACTAATGATTGCCATGTTGCACGAGCACAGACGCATATGCTACACTACACATCATTAGTAGTATCATGACACAATAGAATTGAAATCTATATTTATGCGATATAGTTACGTAGTCTTCTTTATTCCTGTTGTAAATTACGAATATTAGTACTATAGATGCTGTATTTGATTCTTATGGATTTTCTGGATATTTTACTCCTGATGATATATATCGGTGGTATGGGACACTGTTATATATGTATATATATAATATATCATCAATACAATCTATTCAAGTTTCTTATTCCTCACTTGATATTTTTATATGATAAGTAAACGTCCACCATGAGATTTGTGTTTTCTGATTTTGATATCCGAACCGAGTCGGGGGTCATACGGTTTTGGATTTGTATACTATCCAGACTGAGTTGGTGGCCATACAGTAGGATACATGGTGGATCCGGTCGAGACCGAGCGGCAGGATAGCCGCATTATAGGCGGGGAGCCTAACGAGGCAACTCGATTCCGGAAATAGAAATGAGCATGGCAGATATCCATGGGATACTGACCGGGGTTTGATCAGGCACGGCAGATATCTAGAGGATACTGACCGGGGTTCGATCAGGCACGGCGGATATCCAGGGGATACTAATCGTAGCCAAGATATCGGTTGGTGATCATCTATTGAGGTGGTTTCGACGATATCTGTATTTACGTGTCGATGATGGACACGAGAGATTTCGGATTTCGATGTCGATACTGGACATCTATATATATATATATTGATATGATCATTATCATGAGGTATATAGTTAGATATTATTTAGTGGATTCGACCGGGACTGATCCGGAGGACAGTACCTGCATACATTTGTACAGACATTCATATACAAAAAGGAATTCCAACACGAAATATAGATTCATGATTTTGACTCATATGATATAGAGATATTATATTTGGGATTGCATGAGAGATAGTATTGCACATATGCATATCATATAGTATATTGGTACAGATTATGATAGAACTTTACTTATGACCTAGGTATCGTCATGCATTTCGATTTCTACCTTTAGATGTACTTTTATTCACTGAGTTGGCAACTCAACCCCGTTGTGCCACAGTTTCTTGCAGGTTTTACCGCTTGGATTATCAGCGGCTTGGGAACACATTCTTTTCAGGGATTGATTGGTAAGTGGGTTATTATTGTATCATACTCACTCTTGATTATTCATATATTCTTGTATCTAGTGGAAACTCCATCAATTTAGAAGTGGTATATTATAGACTTAGAAGCAAGACTTGGAGTATATGTATAGTGATGTTGTACTCTTTGGAGTCGATTTCTGATTTAGATTGTTGGTTGCTCCATCGTTTGGACGTGGAGACTAGCTTCCGTTGGGATGCTATTTTATTATGTTGTATCCGTTTTTTTTAAAATGAAAAAGAGGTGATGTCAAGTTTCAAAACGTCATAAATGTTTTTCAATACACCTACTTAAAATTAAATGTTTTTTTAAAGATGGATTTCATCGGATGACTATTTTAAACTCACCTCCAATATTTTCAAAAGGGTTTAGATTCCGGGTTTCGGCTTACTTGAAACGCGTCGACGTCTTTAGATGTCACAGTATTTAAGTGCCGGTCATGTACCACATTTGGGTCGTGACATATACCCACATATCTTACTATAGCTGCATATACCCCTAGTGGTATTGTATTGACATATGATATTGAGACGTTGATTATTGTACTATTGTGCTTATGAAATGCATCATACATATTTGCTTACATGTAGATACTTATCTTGTTATAGTTACATATACACCTCATATGATGCTGCACTTGATTTCGGAGGATTTGGAAACCGCATGATATTTTTGAAAACTGGATTCATTTAAAGAGCGGTTTCCCTTTAATATGCTCATATTGCTGTTTTATGTTGCATATATCAGTTTTCATGGATTTACGCATTGAGTTGTGGTTTTCATGTGATTTATGGATTTGAGAACCGTGGGGGTGTTTCAAGAAACTATTTATTGTTTGAAAACCCGGTTTCTCTTGATATGATATTTCAGTGCGTCCACCATGAGATTTCTCGGTTCTGAGATTTGTGATATATAGCCGATGCGAGGAGTTGGAGTGGGCCGTGTATAGGTACATGGTCGAGTCCGGTATGGTTCCCCTCGGAAAGAAGTTCGCAGATGATGGCGATAAGCCTGGAAGGCTGGGCAAGTACCTACTGGTGATAGTATTTGGACTCGGCGGTTATCGTGGGGATACCGACCGGAGTGATGTACTGACATGACATCAGGACCAGTTGTGGGGACGGCGTCTGAGGCATGAATATTTACGTGTCGATGCTAGACACGGGTTTCATGATGTTTTGAGTGTCGAGGTTAGACACTCAGGTTTCCATGATTTTGTTGTGCCGCGAGGGACACACGTTGTTTTATATCCTCATATTTACCTGCATATGCTTTTATGATATTTACATGCAGGAGTTGTTGTGTCAGTGGTTGACACGTGGACGAGATCCACTGCATACATGCATTGATTTTATTGTTGGACGAGATCCACCTGCATACATGCTTTGATTATATTGTTGGATGTTATCCACTTGCTGATAGGCATTTATTATATGTTGGCACATATGCAGATATGGTCGCCCTACATATCATAGTATTACCTTCATGATATAGTTGACCTAGGAATCGCTGTTTATTTCGATTTCTACTTGATGATGTTTTTCTATTCACGAGTTGGCAACCCACCCTCGTTGTGCCACAGTTCTTGCAGGTAGACCGCTTGGATCAGTAGCGGTATCGCTGGCACATAGTTGTTTCGGGTGATTTGCTTTTGGGTAGGTGGTACCTTTTGGATCGTGCCACTCTTATATTATTATTCCTATTGTATCTAGTAAACTCCATCAATTCAGAAACTAGTTATTGTATATGTTTCAGACTTAGAAGACTTGTAGTTGCGAGACTTGAGCGATGGGTTTTATGTTCGCTTTTGGGGTTGATGTCTTGCTTTACTTTTCTTTGTATGGATCTTCGCCGTTGGGTGTCGTATACTTGTTAATTATACTTGTGGTGGTTGTTTCCGCCGTTGGGCGTGATTTGCTCCCGTTTGGGGACGCTTTATTATATTCTGTGTTGTACCCGTTTTCGGGGTTAGTTTTTACAAGGGAGGTGCTGCCCAAATTTTTTTCAAAAGACAAAACATGATTTACTATACTTTTATTTTAAAGCTTCACCTCTTTATTTCTTAAAAAGGTTTAGATTTCTGGGTTTCAGATTACTTGAATTACGTTACGCCTGTAGACATCGCGTGATTTAAGTGCTGGTCACGAGCTAATATTTTGGGTCATGAAAGGAAGTCCCTGGCCAGGGCTGATATGGAGATATACTGGTAAGTGTTATCAGTAGTTTCTCGACCCGTTATGAACCTCACATCGACATGACTTATCAGTTACTGGGGTATGACGTTTACCACCCCTATCCTGGATATGCGACATATTAAACGAAGAGACCGAACTGTACGGTAGTGTTACTGATTGGATTCACAGGAGTGTGTGCAGACTTGCTTGTTGATCTTCTGATCGCTCAATACCCGGGTGGCTGTTACGTTTAGCTGACCACTTGCAGCTTGTGGGTGTTTGATATGATCATCACCTACTGTCGGTGTATTGACGAGTCTTTAGAGTCCTACATAGAGGGTTCCTGGCTCAGGCGAAACGGAGTAGGAGCACATATTTGATATGTTCGGGACCGAGAATAATACTTATATGTGATACCGTATTCTATTCTCGCGATATGTGATATCGGCCGGGTATATGTGATATAGCCGGGTTATCGGATCATGTGTTGATTCGATAAATTTATACATATTATATTAGTCGGTTATTTGTAAAATAGCCGGATTATTAAATCAAGAGTTGATTTAATAATTTAATGTATAATTATATATGTGATATATTGTAAGTCCATGTCACGCACCCCACGAACTTGCGGGGAGGCGGAATATATGAAAAACGATCATCAAAGCTTCATAACACGGACTTGAGCGCATGAATCGTTATCTAAACCATTGCTAACTATATGCTAGAGGTTTAACTACTCGGATTCGAAGTTATACCTCACGTTACATGTCCTTCGGGTCTTCATCGCTGTCCTCCACTCCTCGTAGGCTCCTTGGAACATCGGCACCTCTACGGCTTCCTCGAGTCAAAGACGATCCACCCGAAAGCTCCTACGCCAAGCTTAATCTCAAACTTGAGATAACTAGGTTGCTTAAAGTGCTAATCTAAGCTACCTAGGGGATATAGAGTGAGGTTATGGATGTATTAGTCTAACTAACCCTTGATCTCAACACATGAGAGGCTAGGGTTAGGGTTTGAAGAGAGAGTGAGCTTGAGGAGAGAGAAGGTGAAGATGATAATGAAATGAGATAATGATCTATCATAATATATATGAAGCATTATTTATTTATCCAAATATGAAATAAAAGAATTAACAACCATGCTTCATAAATATCTATGAGTGATTCATCTCCATGAGTCATTAAGCATTTATGATGCATTAATGACATGGATGAATCACACAAATGAGTCACTAATCTCATTTTATGCAATGCCACCTTACCCCCCAAGTCACCACTCTTCTAGAAGCTTGCCGACAAATTACGAGAATGCCCCTCCAATCCGTTAAAACACGGAAAAACTTTAGACTGTATAAATCCAATAACCTGATACTAGAATCTGGCTTAAACCAAAGCCGGCTAGTAAAAACTGTCCGAAAAGTCGTACGTGCATAAACACACGTACGCGTCCAAACCCTTGTCGTAATACCATACGACCTCTATATCGTTTCGCCTGGAGCAGGGAAACTCTCTGTGTGGGACTCTAAAGACTCGACACTACGCTGGCAGTGGGTTTAACCACAGGCCGCAAGCGGCACTAGCTGTACGTAACGGTCCCCAGGTAGATGTCGATAAGAAGGCCGATGAGGAAACTCATCCGAACTCCCACTGAGCCTGATGTGACAATCTCCGTACAGTCCGGTCTATTCATCTAAGACTATCGCAGATCAAGCCTAAGGGGCGGCAAGCCTCAGTCCCCTAATAGCTGTATAAGTCGTGTCGGAGCGAAGCCCATTACACCCTGAGAAGCTACTGGAACCTACCAGTATATCTCGCTTACCCTGGCCAGGGACTTCGCGTAATGGCTCTCTGACACAGCGCGATATCATCTCCCAATACCGAGAGAGGCGAATCCTATCTAACCACTACTGCCTCCAAGTGCTCGGGACTGCACCCAACTGCTACCTGTTTGCACGACTCCTTTGAGCCGTGGTAGGGTAGCAATCTAAGAACAATGGGACACACTTGAGGCGAAGTAGCAGTGTCAAGTCTGCGGACTATGCTGTACTCATGTCATCTAGGAACTGTTAACTGACGACGGGTATAATACCAACCAATCAGTTCCCCTACGAGTCCTGTCCGGTGTTCCCTTAACCTAAAGAGCACCTGTATACTATCTCCAGTACGACGTACTAATGGCTGTGGGACAGACCATCTCCCCAACTGGGATAAGAAGCGTACACACTAGTCTATTCTGGAGTATCGATGTCCTGTCTCGATAATCCTACGACTAGGTGTTGGAGATAGTGCCCTCAGAGTCAATTATTG
The DNA here is from genome assembly GCA_030015575.1 of Agapanthus africanus. NCBI lineage: Eukaryota > Viridiplantae > Streptophyta > Magnoliopsida > Asparagales > Amaryllidaceae > Agapanthus > Agapanthus africanus. Next base: position 283,437,520 of record CM057350.1, read on the forward strand.
GATCACAGGCACGTGATTGCAATGATTGAGGGAGGACCTATCCCGGTAGGACAGTCTTACTCAAGATGATAGTATGCTATCTGGTTTATCTTTATCATCGTGTACTGCTTTAGGTGACCAGACAGGTCGCTATTACATGTTGATAGAGCCCCTAGGATTCTTGCTTGACTGACAGCAGTATGAGGGCGATCATATACGTGAGAGCTGGTGGTCTATAAGCACATCCTTAAAAGGTCCCTAGTCGTGGGAGTTTCGAGACAGGGCATCGATACTCCGAGTAGGCTAGTGTATACAGTCGAGACCCCGACGAGGGGCGGTGGCCGGTCTCACAAGCCATTGGTGTCAGTTGGTTCACCTAAGATGTATACAGGTGCTCATTGGGTTATGAGTACACCGGACAGGACTCGCCGGGAACATGCTAGTTGGTCTTATACCTGACGTAAGATAGCAGTTCCCTGGTGACATGTGTACAGGTTAGTTCATCGACCTAGGGATCGTCATTTGTCTCGTGTGAGTTCCCACTGTACTTTGATTACTACCCTACCACGCTCAAAGGAGACGTGCAAACAGATTTTAGTTGGGTACAGTCCCGAGCCACATGGAGGCAGTGAGCGGATCTTCGGGGGTTCGTCTCTCCCGGAATTGGGGGTGAGGTCGCGCTGTGTCTAGGAGAGCCAGAACATGAAAAGTCCTTGGCCAAGGCAGGAGATTTACTCGTAGGTATTCCAGTAGTATCTCAGGGTGTTCTGGGCTGATCTCTGACACGACTTGTACCGCTTTTGGGGGTCTGACTTTTACCAACCCCCTAGGCCCGCCATGCGATGCTCATGGACGAACGGACCGGACTGTACGGATATTGTCACTGACAGGCTCAGTAGGGTGTCAGGATGAGTTCGCTCATCGACGTCCCTTTTGGTCAATAGCTGGTGGCCCGTCACGTATTGGCTTATACCTCTGACGTGCTAGTGGTTAAATCCACAACCAAGGTGTTGACGAGTCTTTAGAGTCCCCCACATTCAGTTGCTCAAGTTTTCGGGAGAAACACTGTAGAGGCCGTATGGAGATATGGCAGGGTTCGATCAGATACGTATGGTATTGCACGGATCAGGATCGAACGGATAATACTAGCCGGCTTTGGTTTAAGCCGGATCCTAGTATAGTACAGTGTAGACTTTGTCTCATTGCATTTGTATTTCGTGTAAGCGTACGCTAGCGCCCCGGCCGTCTACAGACGCCAAATGCGGAACAAAACTTTTTAACTGGCGCTATCGTATACTTTAACCCGGATCTGCCATTATTGCTAAACTAACAAACTGTAAAGAGTGTAGAAAGGTTATACCTAACGATCCGAGTCCTTCGTTCTTTAACCATCATCCCACGCTCCGTTGCGGCTGCTCCGATCTCTTCGATCTCCGATCTGCTCGTCCAGGTGGCACCACATCACTGATTCTTTAAACGGGCTCCCGCCTCTGACTCGAGGCAACTCGGTCGTCAAGTTTGCTAAAAGAGACGACCAAGAATTGATGTAGAGAATGAGTGGAATACTTTGTCTCGCTTCGTCCAAATCCGTGGACGATCGGTTAATGAAGTTGCCGATGGAAATGAAATGGAACAATGAATGAACTATGAAATTTCCATACACTTTAAACCATAGTCTTTTTTCTACCAAAAATGAAATCAATCACTCATCTTCTCTCAAGGGTGGCCGGCCACTATATATGCAAGAGGGAGGTGATGGTAGGAGCAAGTGGTGACCATAACATGAAGCATATCATGAAGAAAAGATCTTAACCAAAACAAAATGCTTTAATGTTAAAGCATGAGTCATAAACCTAGTCATCATGCATTAATGAACCATTAAATGCATCCAATGAAAACTCAACACCAATTAATCCTAGTCACCTCATCTAGATGCTTCTAGAACACTGACTCACCTCAACTGAAGAAAAGATAAATCCGTCTTTAACCGAATGTTAAAAGACGGCTGATAGAAAACTGGAAACTGGCAACTTCCAAAAGTGATCCTGAAACGACTTTCAGGATAACCCCGAAACTGTATAAATATACCCGCATTTGTATTACGACCGAATACAAATGCAACTGAGACAAAGATATTATACCTACTCAATATAATACTCGGATCCGGCTTAAACCAAAGCCGACCAGTATCATCTGCCCGAAAACTGACACGTGCGTAAATGCACGTGCATTTTCCGAACCCTGCCATAAAACCATACGGCCTCTACAACGTTTCGCCCGAACTTGGGAAACTGTCTGTGGGGGACTCTAATGACTCGTCAGTACCCTGGCAGTGGGTTTAACCACAAACCGTCAGCGGCACTAGCTATGCGTAACGGCTGCCCATGGACTGACCTCAAGGGAAGCCGATGAGCGAACTCAAGGGAGGCCGATGAGCGAACTCATCCGGAAACCCTACTGAGCCTAACAGTGACAATGTATATACAGTCCGGTCCATTCGTCAATGAGTATCGCATATCCGCCTAGGGGGCTAGTAACGTCAGACCCCCAATAGCAGTATAAGTCGTGTCGGAGTGTAGCCCAATAACACCCTGAGATACTACTGGAGTACCTACCAGTAAATCTCCTGCCATGGCCATGGACTTTGTGTAATGGCTCTCCTAGACACAGCACGACCTCGCCTCCAATACCGGGAGAGACGAATCCCCTGCCGATCCGCTCACGTGCCTCCATATGGCTCGGGACTGTACCCAAAAGCTACCTGTTTGAACGACTCCTTTGAGCCGTGGTAGGGTAGAAATCAAAGCACAGTGGGAACTCACACGAGACAAATGACGACCTCAGGTCGATGAACTAACCTGTACACATGTCACCAGGGAACTGCTATCTGACGATAGGTATAGTACTAACTAGCAGATTCCCGGCGAGTCCTGTCCGGTGTACTCATAACCCAATGAGCACCTGTATACATCTTAGGTGATCCAACTGACACCAGTGGCTTGTGAGACCGGCCACCGCCCCTCGTCGGGGTCTCGACTGTATACACTAGTCTACTCCGGAGTATCGATGCCTGTCTCGAAACTCCCACGACTAGGGACCATAATTAAGGATATGCATATAAACTACCCAACTCTCACGTATATGATCGCCATCATACAGTTGGTAGTAAAGCAAGATCCTAAGGGCTCTATCAAAGTGTAACATGCAATCAGTCACCTGAACATGTACACGACTGATAAAGGCAAACCAGATAGCATACTATCATCTCGAGTAAGACTGTTCTACCGGTATAGGTCCTCCGCAATCATTGCAATCACGTACCTGCGATCCAATAATTGACTATGAGGGCACTATCTCCAACAATCTCCCACTTGCACTCAAGGCTAATTATTGCGATGTCGACTACTCACAGCCCGTGTGAAACTGAACATCCAACTCCTCTACTAATCAGTTTCACAAAGCCCGTTTGTAAAACTATTGTGTTCGAGAAATAGCCTCAGTGAGTGGATCCGCCTAGATGTTTCTTTCAATATCTCTCTTAATCTCAAGTTCGCAGAGAAAGCCATCTCCCGAATTGAGTAATACCTGTCTTAGAATATGTCTGGATTTCTGATGGGACCTAGTTCATAAATGAACTCCAAATCCAAACTTCTTAGACTGTATCGATCACTGAACCTAATCAGTATCCGGCACCATGCCACCCACAGTATCCTCTTGAACCACCAGTCCATAATACTGTCCCTCTTCATCAGAGGGAAAAACTAAAACTCAGACAATCACTCTGTCATCCACGTCACCTTTGAAGCCTGGAATGATAATCGTCTCCTGAAGGAGCTGCCGTCATCAAATCCGTAGAACATCCACTTATGTTCTAAAACTGCTTCCTTATGTTTCTCCAGGATTGGATTAATACAAACTCATTGCATCTAGTGCAAAAACAACATCTGGTGTGGTACTTGACATCTCATGATTGACTCAATTGCCTAAGCAAGTGATCTGCCAATCATGCACTTCCCTCTCCCCTTTAGTCTATACGACACCTTTAGAGAGGGTGACTGTTAGTTATATGTATGCCCTAGAGGCCATTACTGTACATAGGATGTATATTGTAGTGGATGCTGGGACATATATAGGGAGGACTTTCTTGCTCGACATGATAGTATGCTATCTGGTTGAACTTTACCTTAACGTGTATACTGTTTGTCTCTCTGTTACATGTTGGTAAAGCCCTTAGGATGTGTACTTGACTACCTGGACTATGATGCGGATCATACTAGTGGGAACAGGGTAGTCCATAAGTACATCCTTCAAAGTCCCTAGTCGAGGGTGTATCGAGATGGGGCATCGATATACCAGAGTAGACTAGCGTATACCTTCTCGACCCATACAGATGGGCGATGGATGATCCCATATCCATCGGTGTTTGACATCAGAGATGATATACGGGTGCTCAGTAGAGACTGGGTACACTGGACGGACTCGCCGATGTAGGGTTCCTAGGCACCCTAGTGAGGTCTCACAAGGCATCGAACATGCCAATTTCAAATTTTACGGTGCCTACAAACCCTAAACTACGGATCGTCGGCTAGAAGTCTAGGCGAAAAACTAACTAGTTAACACTTAACTAAAAGTTTAACGGAAATACAACCTTTGTAGATCCGGTGCTCCACCTCCATAGCTCCGCAACGAGGTCCTCTCCACTGTCCAAATCAAATCCGGGCTCTAGAGTCGGCTTCGTTGGAGAAAAAGCGAGCTAGGTCGTCGATGTCCATGCCGAAGATGATCTACGTCGAGGCATCGCTAAATCAAGCTCCACCTTCACCAAGCCCTAAAACTTGTGAAGGAAACACACTCTACTACTTGGCAAGAGGTAGAGGATGAAGAAATAGGAAGTGGGTAGACTTTAGAATTGGATTTCTCACTTGTTTGCTCAATTCACCATTGATGAAGAAAGCTTTTTCTTCTTGAGTTCATGGAAGAAGAAGAAGAAATGTTATGATAAGAATAATCTCAAAAAAGAAAAGAAATATAATCCTTATCATAACTTGAACCATGGTCAAGTGTAGAGAATAAATCATGGTTAGTGGGATGGTTAGGGTTAAGCATGAGACAAAATGGTAACTTGGTCAAAGTCTTCATGAAGCTTCATGAACAAAACAAAAGAAGCCACCATTTTCTCATTTGCTTTACATTTTCCAAAATGAATAAATGAATAAATAAATAGATATGAAAATGTAAACCCTAACCATTACATAACCATGGTTTAAACTTTACACAAAACACAAGTTAGCATGCATCATCAAACATGATACATACAAGTACACAAAAATATATCACATATACAATGTGCACAATCCAAGTGAGAAAATCCGTTTAAAGTGAATCAATACTAGTTAGTGCAAAGTAACATATCAAATATATAATTATGCATTAAATCATTAAATCAACACTTGATTCAATGATCCGGTCATGTCGCACACAACCGACTAGTATTCAATGTATCGGCTTATCGAATCAACGCTTGAATCGATAACTAGGTTATATCGCATACAACCTTTCCGATACATTCATCGCGAGAATGTAATACGGTATCACATACACGTATTATTCTCGGTCCCGCACATATCTCATATGCTCTCCTATTTCGTTTCGCTTGAGCCAGGAAACCTCTGTGTAGGACTCTAAAGACTCGTCAATACGCCGGCAGCGGATGATGATCATATCAAACATCCACAAGCCGCAAGCGGTCTGCTAAACGTAACGGCCACCCGGGTATTGAGCGATCTGAAGATCGACGAGCAAGCCCGCTCACACTCCAGTGAATCCGACCAGTAACACTACCGTACAGTCCGGTCTGATCATCTGATATGTCGCATATCTTGCCTAGGGGTGGTAAACGTCAGACCCCAATAGCTCAATAAGTCGTGTCGATATGAGGTCTATAACACTTCGAGAAACTACTGGTAACACTTACCAGTAAATCTCAGCAACCCTGGCCAGGGATTTCCTGTTATAGCCAATCGAACACAGCGCAACATCAACCCCCTATACCGGGAGAGACGAATCCCCTCCTATCGCTCATTGCCTCCATGTGACTCGGGACTGTACCCAAAAACCACCGTTTTGCACGCCCTCTTGGACGTGGTAAGATGGAAATCAAAGCACAGTGGGAACCACACAAGACTCTATGACGATCTCGGGTCAACAGACTACTCTGTACCAGTGTCACCAGAGAACTGCCATCTGACGTGAGGTATAATACCATCTGGGAGTTCTCGGCGAGTCCGTCCAGTGTACCCAGTCTCTACTGAGCACCCGTATATCATCTCTGATGTCAAACACCAATGGATATGGGATCATCCATCGCCCATCTGTATGGGTCGAGAAGGTATACGCTAGTCTACTCTGGTATATCGATGCCCCGTCTCAATACACCCACGACTAGGGACTTTGAAGGATGTACTTATGGACTACCATGTCCCCACTAGTATGATCCGCATCATAGTCCAGGTAGTCAAGCACACATCCTAAGGGCTTTACCAACATGTAACAGAGAGACAATCAGTATACACGTTAAGGTAAAGTTCAACCAGATAGCATACTATCATGTCGAGCAAGAAAGTCCTCCCTATATATGTCCCAGCATCCACTACACTATACATCCTATGTACAGTAATGGCCTCTAGGGCATACATATAACTAACAGCCGAGAACTCCCAGATGGTATTATACCTCACGTCAGATGGCAGTTCTCTGGTGACACTGGTACAGAGTAGTCTGTTGACCCGAGATCGTCATAGAGTCTTGTGTGGTTCCCACTGTGCTTTGATTTCTATCTTACCACGTCCAAGAGGGCATGCAAAACGGTGGTTTTTGGGTACAGTCCCGAGTCACATGGAGGCAATGAGCGATAGGAGGGGATTCGTCTCTCCCGGTATAGGGGGTTGATGTTGCGCTGTGTTCGATTGGCTATAACAGGAAATCCCTGGCCAGGGTTGCTGAGATTTACTGGTAAGTGTTACCAGTAGTTTCTCGAACAGTTATAGACCTCATATCGAAACGACTTATTGAGCTATTGGGGTCTGACGTTTACCACCCCTAGGCGAGATATGCGACATATCAGACGATCAGACCGGACTGTACGGTAGTGTCACTGGTCGGATTCACTGGAGTGTGAGCGGGCTTGCTCGTCGATCTTCAGATCGCTCAATACCCGGGTGGCCGTTACGTTTAGCAGACCGCTTGCTGCTTGTGGATGTTTGATATGATCATCATCCGCTGCCGGCGTATTGACGAGTCTTTAGAGTCCTACACAGAGGTTTCCTGGCTCAAGCGAAACGAAATAGGAGCGCATATGAGATATGTGCGGGACCGAGAATAATACCAGTATGTGATACTGTATTCGATTCTCGCGATGTGACATTGATCGGTTATATGCGATATAGCCGGATTATCGGATCAAGTGTTGATTCGATAAGATGTTACTAATGGTACCAGTCGGTTATGTGCGTCATGACCGGATCGTTAAATCAAGCGTTGATTTAATGATTTAATGCATAATTATATATTTGATATATTACTTTGCATTAACTAGTATCGGTTCACTTTAAATGGATTTTCTCGCTCGGTTGTGCGCATTGCATATGCGATATGATTTTGTGCACTTGTTTGTATCATATTTGATGATACATGCAAATTAGGGTTTGTGTAAAGAATTAAACCTTGGTTAAAGAAATGGTTAGGGTTTTTATTTGATTATTCATTTATTCATTTGTTTTTATTTTTGGAAAATAAAATTGCATAAAATAGAATGGTGGCTTCTTTTGTTTTCTTTCATGAAGCTTCATGAACTTTTGACTTAGTCACCATTTTGTCTCATGCTTAACCCTAACCAATTCAATTAACTCAAGTTAATTCTCTACACCTAACCATGGTGAGAATTATGATAAGAATGGATTTTTATTTATTCTTTTATTCTTATCATAATACTCATTTTCTTCTTGCTCTTCTTCTTCTTCATTCTTCTTTGAAGAAAACCAAGCTCCATCATTGGTGATTGTTGGAAAAGAGTGAGAAATCCAAAACTAAAGTTAACCCACTTCCTATTTCTTCATCCTCTACCTCTTGCCAAGTAGTAGAGTGTGTTTTCTTCACAAGTTTCTTGACTTGGTGAAGTCGGAGCTTGATTTAGCGATGCCTCGACATAGATCATCTTCGGCATGGACATCGACGACCTAGCTTGCCCATTCTCCGACGAAGCCGACGCTAGAGCCCGGATTTGATTTGGACAGCGGAGAGGACTTCGTTGCGGAGCTATGGAGGTGGAGCACCGGATCTACAAAGGTTGTATTTCCGTATTCCCTTAGTTAAGTGTTAACTAGTTAGCTTTTTTGCCTAGAAATCTAGCAAACGATCCGTAGTCGGGTCTCTCGGCACCCGTTAAATTTTATAATGGCATGTTCGATGCCTTGTGAGACCTCATTAGGGTGCCTAGGAACCCTACAGTGGTATCAGAGCCTAGCTAGAGCCTTAGGCGAAGTCCAGACGGAATCTGAAGTCCGATCGAACCGAAACTCGACCCAAAAAATAGCTCTCTGGACATTTTCTGTTTTTCGGGATTTTTCGAAATTAAAAATTGCTAAAAAATTCAGTAAGAAAAAATAAGAATTACGATGCAAAAATTATTGGATGAACAGTAACTTAGGCGGCGGAACCGCGGCATAAGCCGTGCTTATGCGGCCGTTCCGCGGCTCCATCATGACGCCATCCCTTACTGTTTGCACAGTAATACCTGATAAATTCTGCTGAGTTTTCTGGGAATTTTAAAATTTATTCAAGAGTTGAATTTTCTGGAGTTGTTTTGGGAATTAGGTGTTTCGATCGGGGTATCAAATTTTGTCTGTGTGGCTTTCCGGATAAATTTTTAGAATATGTTAAAAAGTTCGACCGGATATAAATACCCAATTTTTCCCCTGTCGGGAAATTTCCAAGTGTTGGATTTTTCCGTAGTTTAACGACGTTCTAAGTAGTGCAAGTAACGCGATGGTCCCTCTAGAAGACAACAAACCTTAACTCGATTATGTGACCGTCTTGAACTGCCCTTTGAACCTTCGGGTTTGGGGCAGTACGGCGTGCCACATGTGAGGCGTTGGCTTGACCCTTCTACGGCTGGACCGTTGGTACTGAGGCACGAACGGAATGTTGTTAGACTTATTTCATGTGTTGATCTATATCGGGAAAACTTGGGTGTTCGATTGTTCGATCGGAAAGTTTAACATTTTCTAATTATCTGGAATGTGATACAATACTTGGAATCCACAAGTAGTTATGAGATAACTGAATGAATGTTATAAACATAGCACTTTAGTCTCACTTGATCGTTGCCACGGAATTTTGATGTGATCAAAAGTCCGTCGCAATCACGTAGCGTACGCGGATACTCGCCGGGTAAACTTAATAGACAGCCTCACCCCATAGCCCCGACCAAGTGACTGTAGGAGAACCCCGTCGCCGAAAGCATCCGTTCGGGTGCTCGCGGTAGCGGTGTTCCGCCTTGGTGCACTTCGTCGACGGTATCGGGGGTGCAGCCGTCTACTGAAGTTTGCGACGAGCATTCGATCAGGATGTCGGGAATCTTGTTGAATTGCCCGACTTGGTATTGAAAAGTGTTTTCGATAATGAGACTAAAAGGCGGGGTTTATAATTGTTAGGCATGCGATGTCTAAGTAATTCATTTGGTCAAGCATGCGATGTCTGAGGAGGTTGCGGATTCCAACTGTTGTAGTTTTACACTTTCTTTTCTGTGACCGTAAGTGTAATATGTGATATCGCCGGTTTCGTTGCTATATGTCAACGACAATTGGGATGCGCATATTTACTTACGTTGATGACATGTGATGTTATGTGTTGCTGGATATGTTATATTG